>JANHFX010025243.1:28029-71095 GCA_027560015.1 Chloroceryle amazona
CCCTGATTATTCTACTTGTGAAAGGTTAAATTCTTCGGCCGTAAGAGTGATTGGACTCCCCCAAAAAAAAAAAAAAAAGGAAAATAGGAAGAGCGACAGCACTGAATAGGAGTGTTCTGAAATGGGATCGTGATGATAGTAAATTAATTTTACCAACTGCTTTAGATTATTTTTCCCCACTGCCCAAGAGCGTGACAGTGGCTTGGTGAATAAACTGGTGGTTCCTGATAAAAACTGGCTGGTTTTAAAGCAATGAAAGGTCCTTGGATGCTTCATGCTAGGATGTTTGGACTTTACATAGGGTACTGTTGTACATTTGCAATTATAGATGTTCTTGGCTTTGCCACCAGTGAAAAACAGGGCCCTGCACTGTTTGAACAAATTACTTTGAACTTGATTTTACTTCCACGGAAGAAGCTGCTTCCTCTTAACAGGACTTCAGAGATGCTGCTCATTCTTCTCTAACTTCACACTGATTTTTGCAGTAGTCTTTCATGCTCTGTAAAAGGTTTCTTTAGGGTAGCTGGTCTTACATAGCAGAATTTTTGATGGAAATACAGTTAACCACCCACTTTTCCACTTTCCCAAGGAAAAAGAAAGATTCCTGTCGATTACCTTCTTTGGGAATAAATTTTTATCAGAGCTGGAATCGTTTACAGGAAAAGTCAGGGAAGAGAAGGAGTTAATCAAATTTTTATTTTTAGAAAATTGTAAATATTTATTTCTGTTTGCTTACAGTTGGGGATTATTATTATACAAAACAGGGGTTATTATTAATTAATAATTATACAGGGATTATTACTAATGTTCCAAATACTCAAGTCAGGGAAGAGAGAAGGAGTTTGTCAAATTTATATTTTTAGAAAATTGTAAATATTTATTTCTGTTTGCTTACAATTGATACAGATCTGTTTGCTTACAATTGTCCAAGATAGAATGCTCCGTGCCAAAACTGTGTTTCTAATATGAATGGTCAATTCTTGCTTTAAAAAGGTAATTAGCTCCATTTGTTGCTTACTTAATGTGTCTGTAGCACCATTTTCTAGATATCAGTAGTGTCCGTGGGTAAAGTTAATATTATTGCAGGTGAATGCTGGAATCTATCCTATGAAAAAAATATATTTTGAAAATTGAAGAGCTTAAAATAAAGCATAAATTTACATATATATCTCTTTTGTTGACATTACATGGACATTTCTCAGTGGATACTCTGAGGCACTTCAAGATCAACTAAAAGATGTTTACCTTCAGAGGTTTTTATTTTTAATCTGTTTTATGAATGATAGTGAGAGAAGTGAGAAACAGAATGGAAAATGGTAATTAACAGGTGTCTTGTGTTGGAGTGATATGTGTGTGTTCTTTTCGTGTTCTAAAGAAACTAAGAAAACTTTGGTTGTGTGCTTGCAGGACCCACATGGGCCTTATCAACCTGACACAGTCCTAATTTGTTTCAATCCATTACTTCATATGTTAAGGTACAATTTGCTGGAAAAGCAGATGATGTAGAAATTTTTTTTCATGCACAAAATGTAGAGAGGAGCAGGAGAGTCTGGGTTGCTGGAAATTTTTAGAGTTGACATAAAGAGGAGATTTTGGGTTTTGTTACTAGTGCTCAACCTTAATACAGTTTTTCTTAAATCCAGGTCTTGCAAACACTTCAGTATCAGTCTAATTTAAGAAGTCGAGTTTGACAGTGATCGATACAGTCATATGCACAAAGAGACACTGTTCATAGGACCAGATAACGACAGTGTGGGGAAGAAAGACTTTTGTCTTGGGAAAAATAAGTGTTGATTTATAGTGAAGTCTGGACAGGAGCTGAAGGGGCAGCGCTGTGGACAGCACACGAGGTCCTCTGAAGAGCTTGGAGCTTTTATTTCTCTCTGCTGCCGCCGTCTGACAACAGGAGAAAGCATTGCTGGTAGGCTACACAGAGACCGGTCCGCCTTCCTGGGCAGAGGGGAGCTTTGGCCACCATGCACGTCTTCTTCGGGATTGTTAAAACACTGTTTATTTTACACGGGGCGACTAATGCATGGGAATTGCCCCAGGCAGAAACACACCAGGGACAGTATTTTTAAGAGGAAGGCAAAGTCATCACAACCTCAAGCTGCTAGTGGAACATTTGATGGAATCTCCTCTGTAATGAATGTAGAACAAGCCCTCAGGAAACATCAGGGCTTCAAAATACAGTTTCTTTCTCTTCTGGATTGCTTCTTTAAAAAAAAAATTATTTCTCCTCTCCTGTCTTCCCACGTGGCATGACTCTGAACAGATTGTTAATACGAAGTTAGAGTATGTTATCTAATTCATTAATTGCTAGAAACTAGTATATTATCCTGTTAACAAAATGTGTTCATGTTGTTCCAATTTAAAATGTCATTTACTACTTTTAAAAACTTATGCGAGGTCTGCACATGTAATCTATTAACTCCTACAGCTCTGTGCTTGATCTGTGTTGTGCTGTTATTTGAGTATGAGAGATCTCTTTACTAAGTTCCATGTTGAGAATGACAGCTAAAATCTTTGTGATTCTGTGCATTTATGAAGGAATTAAGGTATGTTGCAGTGAAAGAGAAATACAGTTGAAAGGTGGAAATAACTTCTGTTGTGCAGTTCATTGCCTCTGAATATAGCTTCAGCAGACTACACTGGTGATAACGTGTTCTCTTGCTGTTTCTCACTGACATGCTCAGAATACGCACTTAATTTACTCTCACTCTTCAGATTATCACTCCTTGTCGGAAGCTCATCCTTTGTGCTGATAACAGAAAAGAGATGGAAGATTGGATTGCAGCACTGAAGACTGTACAAAACCGTGAACATTTTGAGGTAGTAGGAAAATGTGTTCCTATGTACTCTTAAGTAACAGCTTGTTTTGAGATTGGAGTCAGCTTCCAGTGAAGTTGAGAGAAGTAATCTTTATTAACTATAATGGGTATAACGTTAGTCCTTCTGCAGAAATTATCACAAATACACTGAAGTGATTCTCCAAAAAATGCTTGTGGCTTTGTATACTCTCCCTTGGTAACTTTGAGAGTGCTTTTTGAGACTATGGGTAGGTTATGAAACATAATTTTCCTCCCATTGTCTTTTCACTCTTCTGTTACCCTCCCTGTCCTAATTCACATCTTGACTGCTTGGTATTCTGACTACTTCAGAGCATCTGTTTGCTTTCTGGGACTACAGTTAGACAGCCACTGCCAGAAGATGGCAGATGCCTTGTGTTTCCCCCATTCTGATGCTTGTCTTCCTGTTGCCTCCTTATGCTGGCACAAGCATTCCTCTGCTATGCAGTAAACCAGGTTGGGGAAGTGATTTTGCTGAAAACTTAATACAGAAAAAAAATGGGGACGGGAAAGATCAACTCCAACAGAAAAATTCTGCAGTGCATTTCCTTACACACACTTGTAGTGAAACAAGGATGGAAGGTAGGACAGGAGCAGGAATAAAGGTGTGGCTGCTTCTTCAAGTAGTCTCTTTGGGCTTAAATACCTTCTTGAGTTACAGCTAGTGAGTATAAGCTGCATGTGGCCTATTCTTCATTAGGAAAAGTGTGTTATTGCTGCCTTTTCTGACTGCTACACGCACGTCTTTGTTTTAAGGAAGAGAAAGTCTTGTTGCTCTCAAGACTTCACCATAATACATTTATTTTATTAGTCTACCCAGTACAGCATGGACCATTTCTCAGGGATGCATAACTGGTACGCCTGCTCACATGCTCGGCCAACGTACTGCAATGTGTGTCGGGAGGCATTGTCTGGAGTCACATCACATGGGCTCTCGTGTGAAGGTAAGCGTGCTCTCACCTCCTGTTTTGGGAGCACGGTCTTTATAGCTAAGTGCCATGTTTCAGAGATAATTTAAGAATTAAGGATCTTGGCATTCTGTAAAAGGCTAATACTGTGATGATGTTTTCATGCTGGCTTTAGTGTTGGACGTGACAGTAATATAGCTGATTACTTTTTTCCCGTATACCCAAATCTATCCCATATTAAAATCCTGCTCCTGAAGTGAACAAGTATATACTTCTGAGGTATCGGGTAGACCATTCATAAGAGTACTTCCGTTTGTATGAATAATCGTATTCGTAAGATCATCCTTTTTAAGTGCTTGAGTGCCAGGAGATTATTCTTTTTCATCTTTGGCGTAGCAGACATGCCTGGCTGCACAAAGCTCATGTTTCTGGCCTGAATGAGGTTATACCCACACTGTGTAAAAGGATGCAGGAGTGTATGACCGTGTAAATCATGTCAAGTTTAACAAGGTACAAGTTTAAGCTTTGTACAGGCAACTGGCAAAAGTGACAAGGCAATAATTAATAGCTAGCTCTTCTTACTCAATGCACTTAGAGGCTGATAGCTTTGGCAGTGTTAACAAGGGTGGTGTGTACCCATGCTTTCTTCTGGAGCCAGATATGGTCATTTGCAGGAGCTTTTGCACAGACTGCCACATTACATATTATGAATATATGTTCTTTTGTTCCTCTGTAGTGTGTAAGTTTAAAGCCCACAAGCGGTGTGCCGTGCGGGCAACCAATAATTGCAAGTGGACAACTCTGGCCTCTATTGGGAAGGATATCATTGAGGATGAAGATGGGGTAAGTATTAGTCTTAACTCTTCTAGCCTTATCTTGATGTGGAAGTGCTGACATGTGCTCTACAGCTTTCTTCACTGTACAAATAGTGAATTCTGCCTTTAAATGTTCACGATGTGGGAAAGGCCTTTACTGTCAGAGCATGAGATTCTGCGTGAAAACCCCAACCAGGGTAGTGAGGACTCCATAACAAAGAGAGACTCCTGCTATGGACTGGGGGAGTTGACACTGAATAATTGGAGGCATGCAAAGCCTGGTCTGAGTTTTGGCAAAAGAAGATAATTGAGTGGTTGGAACAGGACCTTAGCATATGGGATGCTTCATGCAAATCACTGTTTTCCTGGGTAGCTTGGGGTGAATCACCTGGTCTCTTTGTGCTCAAGCTTGATGTAAGATGCCAAAAGAGGTCCTTAGATGTTTTCTAGAAATTGCCTTTCTTGTCCTTAAACAGTGCCTATAGACACTTGCTCCTCTGTATGTCTCAGTGCCACAGTGCATCCTGTGCCCTTGAGTTGCACTCTGGCAAGTCCAGATTGTTTCTCTTCCTCTGTGTCATTTGCAGATCTCAATGCCCCATCAGTGGTTGGAAGGAAACCTGCCCGTAAGCGCCAAATGCACTGTGTGTGATAAGACCTGTGGCAGTGTCCTACGTTTGCAAGACTGGCGCTGCCTTTGGTGCAAAGCCATGGTGAGTGGAATAAACACGATCATTTCAATAGAAGGATAGTCTTTGATCCGCTCTTCAGAGTGTTCTTTTAGTGACATCTACTTAAAATTAAATCTCTAAATCATGCTGTCAGTATTTGCTACGAAGGACTTCAGTGTTCTTTCACCAGATGACAAACAACCCGCAAGAGAGAGAAATTTGAATTTGTGTTGAACAGTATCACTGCGATGCATAAAAGTAAGACCTGAAATAAGTATCTGGCTTCTCTGCAGGCTCATTTTCTTTTGATAGTGAGCTTTCATAGAAGATTCTAATTACACTAGATATGAATCAATGCCTCAGGCATGGGAGCTGTTGGATTTTAAGGAGCTATTATTTTCCATTTCTACAAGTTGAAAAGGTACAACAAAAAAGGACAATAACGAATATTAAGCTATTTTTATAATAGCAGTTTCCCTTCAGTTGGTTTCTCTTGCCTAACCACTGCAGTGATGTGGGTCTTGCTGTGTTTCCAGTCATCTTTAATATTAATAAGGGAAGTATCACAAAATATGTGTTTATAAGGGGGGGGGGGCAGAGGCTCAAACCCCAAGCAAACCCTCTGTCTTGCAGTCTTTGTGTAGCAGAAAAGATTGAAGTGCCCTGTTCTACTTTGTATTTCATTTTTTGGGGGTCGCTTTATGACTCCTTTCTCTCACCTTGTAGGTCCCGCATGTCTTCCTGCTTTGTTTTTTGGTTTCTTGATTTCCCAGCTTTTTCTTTTGTTATTACTTTTGGTCTCTGAACTGAGGTTAGGATTTTGAAAGCAAAATGGTACTCTCAGCACTCAAAGTGCTAGTCTCATACATTCAAATTGCAGAAAAAGTACATACTAATGGAAAGAGGAGAATTAGAAGACTCTGATTAGGTCATTCTTAATAACTTTCCCGATGGACATTTCATTGGATTCGCTACCTCTTCCTTACTTACTCTTCCTTTACAACCTCTTGTTGGGTGGCTTTATGAGTTATACCACAGTACCAAAAAAGGTCTGAATGATTTTTGGTTTTGGTGGTGTTTCCAGGTACACACAGCATGTAAAGAGTTGCTGCCTAACAAGTGCCCTCTTGGGCTGTGCAAAGTATCTGTCATTCCTCCTACTGCTCTTAACAGCATTGATTCAGATGGTAAGTATTGCTTGTAAGTGGAGCCTTCTTTCTTTTCCTCTCAGTCACAGCTGACACTATTAAGGCCAGACTCTTGTCAACTGCAAATTCTGCTTTAGGTGTTGCTGAAATTCCACTGGAAGACTTTGCTGAAGTGCGGCAGTGAACTGTTTGCTTTGCTTCTACGTTCAGTTTATTACCCTGTAACGTCAGTATTTGCTGAGCTGCAGCTGTTACAATTTATTGAGAGCAACTGTACTGCAGCAGGAGTTTGGGAAAGTTGGGGAAGCTGAAAATTTTGGCATGCTACTAGGAGATAAGTGTGATGTTTGGCAGCATGAGGTGTGGTTTCTGCTGGATTCAGGGCCATGCACATTTGGTGTTTAGTCAGCGAGTGCCATAAGAACAAGGAAAGTATTAGCTTCTTCATAGCTGTGCTGGGGTGTGGGGTGTTGCTTTTTTTTCTTACTCCATCTCTATGGGCAGCTTCACACCTCATGGTTTTTCCTTCTTCTCCCTTCCCTTTTCCCTGACAGGCTTCTGGAAAGCTACTTGTCCCCCTTCTTGCACAAGCCCTTTGTTGGTCTTTGTCAATTCAAAAAGTGGGGACAACCAAGGTGTAAAATTTCTTCGAAGATTCAAACAGCTACTGAATCCAGCCCAGGTCTTTGACCTCATGAATGGAGGACCTCACCTTGGGTAAGCAGGTGCTCTGTGGAATTATATATTCCATATAAATACCAGAGAAGTGCGAGTGATTTATTTGTTTATAAGCTCATCCTCAAATATAACAAGGAAGCTCTTCCTTAGAGAAGACTGAACACAAATGAAGTTTGGAGGGGTTTTCCCCTGCCTATGTTAAGTGTTATTGACTATCTACAACCAAAAATGTTCTTGAAAATGGTTATTATTTCCATTCATCAGTAACAGCTAACAGCAGGACAGCTTGAGGGAGTTTGGGGGAATTCCAGAAACACTCCCCTGGAAGTAGACCAAGCATGGAAAGCTTGAATCCAGAAGAAAACTTATCAGCAAACACACACGTAATAGTCATCCTGATGTAGTGTTAACAAGAGTTAACTTCAGTTAAATCGTGTGAACAAATAGATGTCATAGATAGTAAATGAATATAGTCAATATGAAATTTATCCAGAAATAACTTACCTGGGAAGTATGTGAAACTTCCATCTCTTAATGATTCTATAGTGATATTGGGACAACATCTCTTAGGAGTGCTTTTGGTAAAGTTCTGCCCTGGGATCTAGATGAGAATTCAGGCTTGTTTACCAGATTACACTAGAATATCTATGGATAAAAAGAACAGTGAGCACTGTGGAACAAATTCATTTGGTCCATTTCTGCATCTCTGTTAAAAAAAAAAAAAAAAAAAGGAATTTGTTCTCTAGTTTGCCCCTTGCAAAGGTTTCTCTGTTATATCATATTTAAGTAACTTCTCGTATGAACAGGTGCTTATTATAAAAGCCAACTCAAGGTGACTTTCCTTCATATTTTTCTATATTTGACTCAAAGTCTATGACTAAGACCTGTAGGTACTGGGTGCTATATCTGGGAGTGTCCACCCCTGGATGAGGGACCGTTAGGTTCTGTTCTCCTGGGAACTACTGTGGTTTCTTGCCATAGTATATTGCATAACACTGGCCTTTAAAACGGCAGCATGCTGTCCAGGGGTTGTGTTTGGCTGATAAATAATTTACAGAAAACTTTTTAAATTAAATATTTTTCTCCTTCCCCTCTCCGGTTGGACTGACTGTAGAGAGGAATTTTGCTTTAAAGCAGGAGAGAAGGGAAGGAATCAATTATTTTCTCAAGCTGTAGTGCACACTTGTAAAACAGCTGCCCTTGCATGCTTGCTTGAAAAGGAAATGATGGTACAGGGTAAAGGCTGCGTGTTAATAATATAAATATTTTCTGCTGATGCCAGTCAAATGGAACTGTAAGATGATGTGCTTTCTGTTAGCCATTTTTACGTTTTAACAACGCTTGAAGAAATAACAATTTTCATGTATTACAGTAAATACTGTTTAGTTAATCATAAAAAAAATAAATACATACAGAACCAAAATAAATGCAGTCAGTAGTGCTGAAAGGTGTTCCAGTAAGTAAGAAGCATGATTTCAAACAGCTTAAGGGAAAGGTTGTTTTTATTGTTCCGGAAAGAGTGAATAGAGAAGTTCACACTTGTCTTGCTGGTGAGCTGTTTGCCTGCCTGCAGGACAGACAAGGCGCCAGGGGATTGATTTATGTTGCTTTCCCAGAAGGAGCACTAAAGCTTGTGAGGCTTTACATCCTCTTACAGTTATCTGCTTAGTGAATGACCACATAAAACTCCCCCTCTTCAAGCTTTCCTTTAATTGGTGTGGCCTGGAGTGCGAAGGCAGTGACATCAGAGTGCTCCTAACAGTGACAAATGACCAGTGTTAGGCTGAACACAGCATATCTGCAGAAAGGAATTAATTCAATGGATAATCAGCTATCACATGCTTATTTCCTCTTCCGTTCAGACAAAAATTCCCTGCTTCAGTAGAGGAGTATGTCTGGGATGTGTTTCTGTAGTGAATAACCATCATAAATGACTTAGCTGTATTTCTAATTCCTTATTTACAATCATTTTAATTCATCTATAATCTGACAGCAGCCTGTAGTTATTGCAAAATCAGAGCCTACTTTAAGCAAATTGCCATTTTTAGTACTGGGATTGCAATTGGTTTTGTTTCTTTCTCTAACAGATGATTGATTGTTCTTCCCTCTTGCTTTTTTCTTTCCCTTCTTTGTAGTTTACGCTTATTCCAGAAATTTGACACTTTCCGGATTCTAGTTTGCGGTGGGGATGGAAGTGTTGGCTGGGTTCTCTCCGAAATTGATAGTCTCAATCTTCACAAGCAGGTACCTGCCCAAAGACCTTGACTGGATAAAAGAATGAAGTAATAACCACAGCATGGGTTGAAGAGGACTGACTTTGATCATACACACGTAGTTTTCCCCAGGATGGAAGCCACTGAAGGCTCATCACAGCAGTGTTCTTGCATTAGTTTTCTGCAAGAAGCATTCCTTGTTCCTATCTCCAAGCTCTTCCACCACTTCCTGTTACAAGAGCCAGCTTTTGGAGTAGCACTGAGTTGCTCCTGCTCCATTGCCTCAAAGTCATGTACTCTGAAAGCGCTGCAGTTAGAAAACTGGCAGTTCC
Organism: Chloroceryle amazona; assembly: GCA_027560015.1. Taxonomy (NCBI): domain Eukaryota; kingdom Metazoa; phylum Chordata; class Aves; order Coraciiformes; family Cerylidae; genus Chloroceryle; species Chloroceryle amazona. The sequence continues at coordinate 37,644 of JANHFX010025243.1, forward strand.
ACAAGGATTGTAGTCCTCATCTATTCCCTTTAATTCTTGTGGCATAGTTTCTGAGTCTTGGGATAGACAGAACCTTGGAGTAGAGGTATCATATGGTGTTTCTGACTAGTTTCCATTTTGTGTTGGAGGCATCTCTAATTTTACAGAAAAGGCAATAACACCACCTGCTGGTTAAATAAAAAACGTCTGCATCAGGAGTTTTAGCGAGGTGCTCCCTGAGATGGTAGCTGTAATATGCTCCACTCTCAATTAACAGCTTACAAGGAGAGGAATTTTTTCCTTAACTTGTCTGCTCTTCTGGCTTTTTTTCCCCATGCAGTTACTTTCTCCTTGCCCTGGGACTGGCTGTTTCTTAGTGACTGGTCTGTTTTAAACACTCAGTCATGTTACTTTTGGCTGTTTGTGGCTTGTGTTTTTCCATTTGAATATCAGTTTACGTTTCGTTTTCTCTAATGCAGTGCCAACTAGGAGTGCTGCCTTTGGGAACAGGGAATGACCTTGCTCGTGTGTTGGGCTGGGGATCTGCTTGTGATGATGATACCCAGCTCCCGCAGATCCTGGAGAAGCTGGAGAGGGCCAGTACCAAAATGCTGGACAGGTGAGTAACCATCGCTAACATCCTCCTCTGCTCAGGAGTCGCGTGAAAATATCCTTCCCTAATCAAGAACTGTGCAGTTCTTGATTCTGACCAGCTGCTGGATTTCTTGCTAAAGCCAGTTAATTGTTTTTCTTTGATAATCCTCTCTGACCATTTAGCAACAAAAAGGTAGTCTGGCTGCAGAATAGTAATGAGTGAAACTGTCCAGTGTCCTCTCTTGTGTTCCAGGCTCTCGACAATTGAATTTGTCAGCCTTACTGCCATGTTGGTTTTTTTTAAGATATTTTTTTTCTTGGTGAGTTTGAAGCAATTTATCTTAAGTTTGGCTTAGAAATGAAAGCTGATACAGAAATGGACATCTTCACGGCCATATTGATATTGCCTATATATCTTTGTATGTTTAAAAATACTTCTTGTCTGTAGACTTGCATCTTGGCTTCTGTTATGCTTCATTAAGTAACACCCATAGAATTTCTGTGAGAAAGGAAAGAAGCACAGAGAAGTTCCTTGTGCTGTAGGATCTTTGTTTGTAGAGTTATCCTTCTCTCTTCCCCCACTTCGGCCCCTCTGGAGTTCATTTTCAACTCTGTGGCTTCCTTGTATCAGTCATGCCCCTGCCAAAGTGCAGTTTGTTCTAATCTGTTACATCCTTTGGATAAAGGAGGAAATCATCTGCCTTGTGACAAGTATGATGCCTCCTTTTCAACAGGTGGAGCATCATGGTATATGAAACCAAACTCCCTCGCCAGACCTCCACTTCCACAGTCACTGAAGATTTCAGTGAGGATTCTGAGGTACCTCGGAAGATGCAGAGAGCAGAGGACTGGGAGCATCAGCCACAGAAAGAATGAGGAGGCAGTGGTTGAGCTCAAAGGGAGCGGGCCTGAGCCATGACTCAGGTTTAGCAGGAGCTACAAAGATCTGGGGGCTTTAAGTCAATGAAGTATTATGGAGAGAATGGAGGTTGGGTTACCAGAGTCAACAGCTGTAATGAGGGGTGAGAAGATGATGCTGTGGAACAGGACAGAGAGGAAATGATTGACTTTTATTTCCTGTCATGACATCAAGTTGTTGAAATTGTGGCAAGCTGCATATCAGGCCTAAAAACGTAGAAAGTTTTAGATCCACAGCTGATCAGAGACTCTTAAGAACTGCACTGTTGATGATTTCTAGATTCAGAATTAATTTCTTCATCAGATTCAGGTCTTCAGTGAGTAACAGCCCTGGACCACAGAACCTTTCCAGGGCAAAAAGAACCCATAGAATGGCAGGTACTCTTAGGGGAGCCAGGGATACACAGCATATGTTGTAATGTTGAGAAGCAGCACCCCAGGGGCTTGTTTATGACTGTCACCAGGTGCAGAAGATTCTCTTCTATGAAGACTCTGTGGCTGCTCATTTGTCCAAAATTTTGACTTCTGACCAACACTCAGTGGTCATCTCCTCAGCCAAGTGAGTATATAGAGGATAGCTTCTATAAATGAAAGTGGCACTGTGAAAATCCTGAGGCAATCCTTGCATGATTTTGTTTTCACTATCTTCTTTGTCTAGGGTGCTTTGTGAGACAGTAAAGGATTTTGTGGCTCGAGTAGGAAAAGCCTATGAGAAGGCAACAGAAAGCTCAGAAGAATCAGAGGTCATGGCCAGGAAGGTAAAATTGAAAAATTCTTTTGATTTCTGCTTCTGAAGTGGAAAACTGCTCTGTTTTCAGAGAACTGGGACAGCAGCAGTTCAGCAAGCACAAAAAGAATGACCTACCCAGTCTACTGTTACTTTTACTCAGATGTTCTTCTTTGCCTTGTAGTGCTCTGTCCTGAAGGAGAAGCTGGACTCATTGCTGAAGACACTGAATGATGAATCTCAAGCATCTTCATCTCTGCCAAACCCTCCTCCCACCATTGCAGAGGAAACCGAAGATGGTGATGGGTCTGGCAGTGCTTGTGATTCTTCCAGTGACCGGTCAGTGGGCTCGTCATGTACCACACGGCCCCAGATATTTCGTCCCCGAGAACAGCTCATGTTGAGAGCCAACAGCCTGAAAAAAGCCATTCGTCAGATAATCGAGCATGCAGAAAAAGGTAACCTGTTACGAGTCCTGCTTTGTGACTTGTTACAGGCTCTTGAAAAGTACAAATTTCCTCTATGCCAGATGGCAGTAGGGTTCTTTATTAAAACCAGCTTTCCTGAGTTAGTCAAGCTATTCAGGAAGCCTGGCTATTAACTTTTGAGTGTCATTTCTACCAAGTCCACCTGTTTGAAGCACTGCTTGGTAAGTGAGCCTGAAGTTCAAGGTATGTTCTCTCCCATAGGGCTGGTTTAGGAAGTTGCTACCCTCCCACACTCTGTTCATTTGCATTTCCTCTCGGTCCCCACCCATACCATAGTTGTATCAGCGCATCTGTTTGTGTGGCCTTGCTGTAAACCAGATCTGAAAATACTTGGAAAGAAAGTATTTTAAGTATTTTAACTTGGGATTGTTTCAGAAGTCTCTTTATAGTGGAGCCCAGCAAAACAGTGCAGTGGTACAACTGCAAGAGAGGGCAGGAACTTCTTAAACTAGCTTTGTCACTGGGAAAATGTAATACTGCACCTTAATGCAAATCAATTCTGTTCCAATGTTAACTTCCTAGGCAGGTGACCTTCTTCTCTACATCTTGACCCTTATGTCTCTCCAGCCACTCACACCCATAGCTCGAAGTTTCATTTCCTTTGAAAGGCATCAGTCTCCCAGATGTTAGTCATAAACTCAGTGCTTTAACTCGGACCAAAGGAAGTACTTAATAGTGTATTACTGGAGATGAAAGCATTGAAGTTGCAGATGTGATGTCTGTGCACACCTAAATGTGCACTGGGAGCAACTATGTAGTAAGTTACAGATCACTGGAATGTTGCTTGGACTTCCAGCACTGCAATATTGTATAGAACCTGTCCTGAAGGTGAAGTTATATGAGAAGATGAGAGTTGAGTAAACAGCCTCTTTCTGGTGAAGTAGAAGTCTTGACCTCAGTGCTGCCCCACTTTGCTGCTGCTTTCCTTATACCAGTTTGATATTTGTTGGAGTTCTTTTGGAGCCAAACCAATCTTCTTAATCCAGCAATACCTTTACATTTCTGCTGGGCTGCTGGGTTGTATTGCCTTATAGATAGTTTAATGACCTGCAGAGTCAGCACAAGGGAGGGGATGAGACTGATAGAAGTGGGGCTCATCCCCCTGTAGAGGCAGTGAGCTGGTAGATAGATCTGGGCTGTTGACAGAGCTGTGACCTTTGAGGGGCTGCTGGGCAAGAAGGCCTATGGATTACATGCAAGGGAAGTTTTGACCTTTAGGCAACACACTAGCATTTAATTCTTCCCAGCTCTTAGGAAAACACCAGTCATGTTTCAAATGTATTTTTTTCAACTTCTCTAAACTGTTTTTCTTTTTCCAGAGTGTGTAATCTGATCCCTTCCTTTGTTTGTATTGTTTTCTACCAACTATTTTCTTCCTCCTGATTATATGTGTCTAAGTGCCCTCTTCAAGTGGCTTATCCTATTGCAGATTAAGCAAACAGAAAATGCATTCATTTTATCATTTAATGTCTATCTGGTTAGAATTTCTGGCCACCTCTAAATGCAAATAAATGGAGGCACATCACCGTTTACATCTCAGGAAGCCAGACTACTTGTAGCACTGAAGGTGGACACTTCTATTCAGAGCCATACTGCTAAACAGCTTAGCAAAGAAAACAGAAGGCTAAGCCAGCCCAGTTCTAACAGCTCTCCAGAGCAGAGATGAGTTGAGATGATATAGGAAAGCTTTTTGTTATTTCTTTTCTTTTCTTTCCTTTAAGGAATCGGAACTTTTAGCATACCATTCTGTTGTTATTTACAGCACTGGGAGGTGTTCCTTGCTAGAACAGCTATGAATCACTCACCCATTTTGTCTTCTTACAGCTGTAGATGAGCAGAATGCCCAGACCCAGGAGCAAGAGGGCTTCCTTCTTAGTCTCTCCACCTCTGAAGAGGCTAAAGAGCTGAGGAATGAGGATAAAATCTCCCTGCAGTCATCACACAGCAGCAGCTATGGTGTATCCAAAGGAAGGAGTCAGAGGAAAGGTACTGCTCCAGGAGAGCCACTACACGGATCTTGCCTATGAATTACGATTCCATTAGTTGTAAAAAGGAGTTGTTGCGTGTATTACCTTCCAATTTCTGATTTTCTATAACTTTGAATGATTGGTCTTCAGTTGCCAGACCTTGACTGTTTCTGTGCTCTTGCCTGTGATTTGCACTACAACTCTGGTGCCTGGTCCATGATCTTAGCATATGGAGCCTAGGATTCAGAAATTTTCTTGCACTCTACCCAGTGATCTGGATTCTCTTGGCTTCCAGGGCTTGGACAAGGATGGCCTGAGCATTATCCATACCGTCTACCTGATGACATTTCCTTGTAAGCCCCTGCCATCCTTTCCAGATCACAGAGAAAGGAAGCCAGTTTGCTTTCATAACTGTTACGTGTGTAATTTGTTAAGAGATCCCTGATTGCTGCATATATATTTGAAACTTATCTAAGTACTGATTGGGAGCTAAATACCTTTATCTGTTGTGCTGCTGACACCAGCTTATCTCCATTTCTAGTATTTGGCAGTGGCATTTTGGTACCTCTAATCTGTGAGGTTTTCTGGCTACACTTATGCAACATCTCTGTCTCTTAATGACTGGTTCTGTCAACTGTTTTGTGATGGCTAGAGCGTTTTGCTCTTGAGTGATTCCTAACCCAGTCTTGCTGCTTGGGCTGTGCTGCTTTATGCTGGACTGAATCACAGCAGTATGTTTGTCAATAGCCACATTTGTGTTGTGTTTTATAGCGTCCAAGTCTCCTTGTGAAAGACTGATAAACAAAGGAAGTTTGTCACTGGGCAGCTCTGCATCTCTTCCTCCTCAGACAGGAAACCGCGACAACTTGCCAATGCTGAACACAAAAATCCTCTACCCAAGTAAGTGTAACACCCACCACTTCCTGTTGCAGCAGCCAACTAGAATATGGGTGACAGCAGGGCAGGCTGCAGTCTCCACATGAAGCTGCCTGATGTCCTTTTGTGCAGGGTCTGCTTGGAGAGAAACCCCTTTTGTGGATAACTTTCCACTGGGTTGAAAAGTGGAGACTTGGAGGGAGATGTAATAGTTTCCATTTTGCAGTTGAGACCTAGACAGAATTTTATTAACATGACGGAGTTTACATGCCAATTACAAGGAGATACTGAGCTCAAAGTAACGTTGAGAAGGCCAATATGATGCCACAGAGAGAGGTTTATGAAGAGAGGCAGCCATAAGCTGGGAGCAGCAGTCTCTGCCTGAAGGCTGAAATAACTGGAGGTGCACAGACCCGGTACCTCTCATATCTTGTGTAGCAACTTCTCTCCATCATCGTGATGCTGGCCTTCCACCTCTTCCCCCAAATTACTTGTTCAAATTGTTTCTTCTGGAGGCAGGTAATTTCCTTCCTCTCTGAAAAAGCTACTGCTTGTGAGTCACCAGCTAATATTTTAAGAGTCAGGAGGCAATAATTCTTGAATAACTTGGAGAATAACTTCAGTCCTACTCGTGTCCCTCCTCACTGAAGCAAGGATGCTGCATGTCTCACCCAGGAACAAAAAAAAAGACACTGCAGTGACTAAACTCCTACTTCCATGTGTCTGTACAGCTGTGCTGCTGGCCTTAGGTGATACCCTGTCAAGCACAAGCCCTTCTTATTGAGTGAGCTAAGCCTTCTGGAGTGGAAGAAAGCACTACTGCTATTTGCTTTCCATGGGGAATTACAAGAGTTTATATATTCTACACTGTAGTCTTTTCTCTGAGATTGGAGTTACCTATTTTCTGCTTATTATTAATCACACTCTTCCCCATCGTCCAATTTTCTTCCAGATATCCGTGCTGGAATGTCTGGTTCTTTGCCTGGGAGCTCTGTCATCAGCCGATTGTTGATTCACGCTGATCCCTTTAACTCTGAGCCTGAAAATCTGTGAGTATGCCCAGAAGGTTGAAGGGAGCACATGGGCATTTCCAAATGGACCTCAGCAGAGAAGCAGATTAGTTTATAGAGCTAGATAATAGACTGCAGCAGCCCAAAGTTAGGTAGATGAATTCATACATTGAGTGCCAGTGAGGATCAGCTTACGCAGTTATACATGCAGTGACACATCTGACTCCTGGTAGAAGATTTGTAGGTTTTAGCCAAGAATGGAATCTAGATTTGGTCTCCTCTCTAGGCTCCAGCTTCCAGTTAGGAGACAGTAACCTGTGGGGGAATCACTACCCTTAGAGCATGAAGGCCTGAGAGCCATCCTGGGCAGGCCACAACGAGGAGGCAGTGGGGAAATACGAGGTGGAAAATTTCTCAGGCTGTTATTACGAAACTGTTTAACAGTAAAAAATGCAGTGATACAGACTTCTACATTTTTTTCATGGGGCTCACTGACCCTGAGACGAGGGCTGACGCTTTCAAGCTCATTTGTCACACTCTGTAGGTGAAACCTAATATATATATATATATATATATATAAAAGCAACTAGCATTGCTAATATTTTGTGAGACCTTTTACACAAAGCCAGTGACCAACATCATAGTTCTTTGTAAATGAAGTATAGGCTTCAGAGTGTATTTCTGTGGCATGGAGAGAATTCCTCTGCAAATCTTGCAGCTGTAAAGTGTTACAGACAGAAGCTACAAGCCAGGGACCTCTGCTCATCAGTAGCTACTTTCTTGGTGTTCCTTGTGGGTTTTAGGCAGCTCCCAGCAGTGCTTATCAGAGCACATGGGCATACAGCCTTCTCATTCCTCACCTTTTTATGCAAGATAATTATGAGGTGTCCAGGGTGGGGTGTCAGATGTGAGATGTGTACCAAATGATATGTAGACTTACGAATAGGAGCTTTGTTCTTTTGCTTGGCAGTGAATGTTACACAGAGAAGTGTGTCATGAATAATTACTTTGGCATTGGACTGGATGCCAAAATTTCTTTGGATTTCAACAACAAACGTGATGAGCACCCAGAGAAATGCAGGTGAGTTTGACTTTGGCTGACCTTTGGATACTGCCAGAAGTGACTGAAACCACTTTACATTTCTATGTGGTTTTGAAGCCAGTTTTGTACCTGTGTGCTGAATAAGTACATTGTTGATCTTGTCTGCATAATCTTCCTTCAAAGCTTGAAATCATGATGAAGGAGATAAGTTACTGATTTATTACTGATTCATCATGCTGTCTTTGATAGTATAATGTCTTTGAGTAGCTACATTGGTGTGGGTTTAGAACATTGGCTCTACTTACTTCATGTCTCACTCTTTCACTCCTGGGCTTGCTATTTAGCTGTAAAAGAAGTGCAGCTCAGCTCTAAATGCCACAGAAGCTGATTTTGATCTTGGTCCTAATTTAATGCAAACCACAGGTTTTGGCCTTTTGAATACCTGAGCAGCTACAGGATGCTTTGTGTAGCCTGGGATTGGTACACTTGCTCACAAAATACAGCAGTACAGCAGTACTTGAGCTATCAACAGCAAAACACTGTTGATGGTGTATAAGATTGACAAGTTCTGTGCCAGGGGGATCTGGTAACGTGAGTCAGCCATCCTTAGTTCCTACCTGATGTTTATTTAAAGGGCAGTAGTTTCCTAGCACAAGCAATGACCATTCTGAGTGTTTTACCCTTTTGAAAGGAAAGCACCTTCATATTTTAAGATGTAGGAGGTAACCATTTCAATGTGGGTCATTTGTTTCCTTTTATGTGAAAAGGTAAATGCCTAAGCTAACTTTTTCTCTTTTTTATTTACCCCTTAGAAGTCGTACTAAAAACATGATGTGGTACGGGGTACTGGGGACCAAGGAGCTGCTACACAGAACATATAAAAACCTGGAGCAGAAAGTCTTGCTGGAGGTGAGGAATTGGCACACCTTTCTGTTCCTAATTGGGATGCCTAATTTCATCTCTCTCAGACATGTTGACTTTGGCGTGATGTTTCTACTTGGTGACATTAACGTTTTTCCCTTGCCTGCCTAGTACAATGTACTTGCTGTATCTCACTTTGAGCTAGTTAAAAGTGGCTTTTCCTCATTCTGGAAAGTAAGTTGTGTTCTCAACCCATAAGGGAAGTGTCACCCTGCTGGAAAGTATTAGCTGTCCCCAACTTGGTATTCAGCATAGGTAAGATTGTTCCATTATGTCTGGTATCTCAGGTGAATGCATCATGTTAGATTGTAGGTGCAGTGGAAAACTCTTGATTCAACTACACTATAACATGCTTCAAACTGGAAAACCAATGTTCTTGTATGGGCCATGTACATCATACAAGGTAGCTTGCAGGAGGAGACTGTTATGACAGCAGACTGTGTAGGTCTTCCAGATTTTTATTCCCAGTTCTGGAGGAATAAACCAAGAGGCTCTACCAAGCCTCTCAGGTGTGCCCCATTCCTATTTTGAGGAAAAGAAGCAACATTATCACTCTAAAACTGCCCTCTGCCAGAGGAGTGGTGGTTCATGAGACATGAATGGATATATGCTACTCCTTTAGGTCAAGAGCAGACTGGAAGAAACCTGAATTAATTTATTACTAAGCTGTACAGGCTGTTTTCTGTTCTTAGAGGATGTGCTCTGGCAGGAAGGACTCTCTCCTTCTGTGCTGAGAGTAACGTTGCCTTCCTTTCGTGCAGTGCGACGGGAGGCCAATCCCTTTGCCCAGTCTTCAGGGAATTGCTGTACTCAACATTCCCAGCTATGCAGGAGGCACCAACTTCTGGGGGGGAACGAAGGAAGATGATGTGAGTATTCTCTAAGTCAATCTTTTGAAGTTGCTTTTGCCCCTGAGAATACTGCTTGGAAGAAAAGGGCAGAGGGCCTGTCCATTTGTGCTTGCTCTGGGAAGTGGGGAGGATACTGAAGTAGAGGCTTCAGCAGCTTTGCACCCAGGCAAGCAGTCTGTAATGATTCAAAAAAAATGCAGATGATGTCCTGAGTATCTGAACTTCCAGGAAGTGCTTTAGGTTGACCTTCTCCCCTCAGACTGGCTGAGAAGTAAAGACCGTTGAAGACAAAGGGAGTTAGATCCAGTCAGAAACATTATTTGAAAGTGTCTACTTTCATAACAATAATTACTGCTTTGTAGCCTACAGCTTTGTGTTTGAATTGTACTTTAGCTGCCATTGGAAGCACAGTGGCAATATTGAGGCATCTTTTTCTCCCTTCTGACTCACTGCAGATCTTCACCTTCCAGACTCATTAATTGTATACAAATTAAGCATCACAATAGAAAGCCAACCCCCAGTTCTGCACCAACAGGGGGTAAAGGAAACCTCTCCAACAGATCTGTATGTCAACTGAATCTCTCTCCCTTGTATCTGGCTAGACATTTACAGCCCCCTCCTTTGATGACAAGATTTTGGAGGTGGTAGCAGTGTTTGGTAGCATGCAGATGGCAGTGTCAAGAGTGATAAACCTACAGCATCACCGGATTGCACAGGTATGAGTCGCTTTTGTGAGCTTTTCTTGACTCTCCCATTTCCAGCCTGTGACATTTTTGCCAATTTCAGTCAGTAGAGCCCTCCTTTGTGTTCCCTTTGGTCCATGAAAAGAGTGTCCACCTGGGCTCAAAATGAGCGTGATCAGGAAAAATTTGGGCATGAAATTGTTTGCTTGCATTCTTTGTGGTAGGAGTTAGACCAGCAACTCAAATACAGATTAGTCCAGAGACATGGTAAACTGTCTCCACTGCACAAGGGCAAGGTTTGCCCTGCTACCCAGGTGTATGTGCTTCTAGTAGCACCAAAGCCTGTAGTACCTGGGGAGATGCTTTGGAAATGAAGACAATGTCTCATGCTTCTTGAAAAAGAACATTTTAGAGCTTCTCTGATGCAATCACTTCTTGCAGTGTCGGACAGTGAAGATAGCAATCCTTGGAGAAGAAGGTGTTCCCGTGCAAGTGGATGGAGAAGCCTGGATCCAGCCTCCGGGTTACATTTGGATTGTTCATAAGAACAGGGCACAAACCCTTACCCGAGACAGGGTAAGAGCAGCCTTCTGTACACTGTGTAGTACACACATATTCCTTCACAAGGCAAATCTCTTCTATGGAGTAGATGAAGTGGGGTCCTGTCTTCACATGTGTGACCCTGTACTTTTGGTAGCATTTATCAAATGTGATTTAGTATATTTAGTTTCCTAAACTGAAGATGGAAAAGCTCCAGTTCCCTCATGTGGCCCCATCTGGACCACTAAAGAGTCATCAGCAAGGTTGAAATCAGCAGGTAGCTTGCACTGAGTTGACAGAGCCGGTTTTCTCCTGTATGATATTCACAGATGTTTGCAGACACAAGAGAATAGCATGTCCCCAAAACTTTGGGACATTCCCAGAGGCAGTTGTGTTCTAGTGGACACTGGCTTTTCTGCTCGATCCTCCTCCTTTCTCTACCCTTAGTCCTGTGCTCCTTACCTAGTCTACTTTTCTCATTTGACTGTCTTGGTCCAGGATCCATGACTAATTTTCTTCCCCTTTCCATCTACCCATCACAGCCAATCTCCTTTCTTATTCTGGCTTCCCAAATGCTGGTTTTATGTTTGTTTTTCCCCCATGAAAACTTCACACCCCTGCTTGTTACCCTCATCTCTAAATTACTATTCCTACTTCAGTCTTCCCTTCCCATAGTCCCTTCTCTTGTGTAGCTTTCTCTCTTGCAATTTCTTGCAGTCATTGATCCATCTTTCCTTCCTTTGAGGTTTTGTTCTCACTATAACCAATTTTTGATCCTTCTGCAGTGGATCTGTTTTGTTTCTTCCTGTACCACTGGCTGATGCCAGGAGGAATATCAGTAAGGGTGCAAGTGGGACAGGTCCTAGTTTGTGAGTTCAGCTACTTGTCCCACCAGTTACTTGGGAAGCCCAGTTTACTTCCAGATAAGGAGAATCTTTGAGCATTTTTGATTTCCAGCTCTGAAGTGTCACAGCAATACTGCAGTGCAGAGGCAATGTAGCTACTCAGAGTTCCCTACCACCAGTAGGAACTGGTGGATGTTGCTAGTCTGGCCCTCAGAATTGGGCAAACAATTTTCACTAAAACTAGGCTTAAGCAAAAATTAAGCCAGGGCAAGCACATGGCATGGAAAACTTCAGCCCAGACAGCTGCTTAGTCAAGTGATAAGCAGCTGAACAATTGGGTCCTGCAATGAAAAGTGTCTATATCAGATCTGCGTGTTTTACAGGTATAAGCACAGCCTATATTTTTTTATAGGAACTTTATAACTCCTGTAGCTTTATAGGAGCTTTACAAGGTACCTTATAGTTTGCTTGCTGTGTTTTCAGGCATTTGAGAGCACCTTGAAGTCCTGGGAGGACAAACAGAAGTGTGAGTTGTCCCGACCCTCCTCTTTCTCTCTTCAACCGGAGATCATGTCTGAAGAAGAATCCACCCAGATCAACCAGTTTGGTCAAGCTGCAGGTGCTCTGATCCACAGGTGGGACTCAGTTTGATTCTGGTAAAAGGAGCCCTCCTCTGGTGCTTGAAGTTCTTGTCCTACTCCCTGTCCCTGGAGATTTGTGTGTCCGTGGCGCTGGGCATAACATCATTCATTATGCACTACCCCAGATGCACGAGGACTGAAATCAAATAAATTTTCTTAGGTCATTCTGAACAACAACAAAAAAAGTTACTTTCATGAGCAAATATGGATCCTTTAATCCTGAAATAACACATTATCTCTGAATACCAATGATTTTTATCAGAAATTAAACAAAGGCCTCTCTGAGGAGCTCAGAGGACTTCAAGTTCTTGTAACATTGATGCACAGCAGAGATTTCTGGAAGAAATGGGCATACTTCTACTGAAGTCACTGTATGCCCATACTTCAGTCAGGCATTCAGTCTGGGTCTCTGATAGAAGGCTCCCAGAGTCACATCAGAGAAATGTTAAATAACTGCCAAATGTGCAGCTGCCTTTCACATCACTATGGCCATACTAAAATGTCTAAGTTGTATTTCAAACCAATCACAACTTGTGTGCAGAATTGAATATGCACCTGGAGTTTTGCATGTAAAATCTTGCCTTGCTTTCCCTGCCCGTGCTCACTGTAGCAGGGCAAACTGCCCTGCTTTGCCAGAGCCTATGCCCCTCCCGTGCTTTGTCCCTGCTCTTGTCACTCAGATGGGTGTCAGCAGGAGATAGCTGGTCAGAAAGGATCTGCATTGAGCATATGCTGATGCAATCTGTAATTCTCTCTTTAGCATTCGGAAAATAGCCCAGTCCTATCAAGACATGGAACAGGAGCTTGCCCATGCTGTCAATGCCAGCTCCAAGTCTATGGACAAAGTCTACGCCAAATCCAAGTCTACAGAGGTACTTCACTCACTTGACATATTCCATTTTGTCCTTGTTCCGTAGATCTTGCTTTTTCTTTCTGATTGACCAAAAGTAGACCTTGTTTGTCTAAAGAATTCTTCCTTTTGACTGCTCAAACCTCTGCATTTCCAGGCTTAATTTGTGCATGAATTGCTTCCCTGCAGGGTCTGAACTGCAGCCTTGTTGTAGAGATGGTGAATAATGTTAAAGCCCTGCATAATGAGACAGAGCTGCTGCTGGCGGGCAAGATGGCACTGGTAAGAAGCACAAGGGAAGAGTAAAGCAGCCTCTCACTTTCTCCCCTCTCCTACTGTTGCCTTGGCAAGCAACAATGTGCTGGTTTTGGCCTTCTTTGTCTTTTAACAAGTCAGTTTAAATGTTATCATCCAAGAATGAGGATGGTGTTCGTGTATAGGCATGATGAGTATTCAGGCTAGCTTGTGTGGGGTTTGGAGGTTAGAAAAGATTAAAATCATGAATTTGGTAATGTCTGGGCAGATGGCCTGCTGTGCACTTCCTTTTAAAAGGAGGAACTCCTTTGTTAGCTAGGAATTTCAAGGCAAGGGCCTGACTGTGTGATCCACCATATGTCTTTTAACTCTGCTTTGCTTCCGTTTCTGATCCAGCAATTAGATCCTCCACAGAAGGAGCAGCTCCAGGCAGCCCTGGCAGACATGGACCTCCAGCTGAGGAAACTGGCAGACATCCCTTGGTTGTGGCAGCTTATGGAGCCTTGTGATGAGGAGGTGAGGAGGACCAAGACTGTATTTCCCTGGCTGTTCTCTTTTTCACTAGGTGGCTGTGAGTGGTTGAGTTCCTGTGAATATATAAATGATGTGAGAAAAAAATCATTAAGAAGGAAATTTGACTCCCTAGAGCTAAAAAAAGTAATTTCCTGCTAAGGGCCCTTGCCTGACATGGATCAGCTTTCTCTGTCTCCTTTCCTGTCTTGATCAGAATGAGTTTAGAAATTCTTTTCCTCTCTTAAAGGTCACGGGGCTGAGCTTGACAGTACTTGTTCCTTTTGGTCTGTTCCAATCGGTTTGTGACTGTTACCTGATTTTCCCTTTTCATTCTTACAGAACCAGATGCTGGATTATTCTAAACGCAGCCGCAGTGGCAAATTCCGTCTGGTGACCAAGTTCAAAAAGGAGAAGAACAACAAAAATAAGGAGACTCATAGTACCATGGGACTGCCGGGTACCAAGTCTGCTCATTCATTATGTCTCTGTCATATGAATGTGGTCACACCCCTACCTGTTCTCTGTCTGTTTTGTCTCGTGTTCTCTTCCTTCTGTTTAACGTGCATCTGTCCTTTCTTGGACCTCTAGTCTGTCTTTTTCATGTGGCACAGTGGCTTATTGCTCCATTCTGTCGAAGTCATGGTCCCCAAGTGCCATGCAAATATCCCTGAGCAGAAACAGGAGGTACCCTCTGAAGAATTCTGCCTACAGCCAGTCATTTTCAGGGATATGTTAGGGTGTGCTTAATGAAGTGAATTTTAGGATTTTGGCATTTTAGGTATCAAAATGACTGTGGGGCCCAAGTCCGCATAACTCCAGTCCTTTCACTGCTAATTCTCTGTGATATGGTTAATGATGTTTTTCTCATTGATTCACCCTCAGGTTTTAATGAGGTTTCATGTCTAATCAGTGGGGGATTAGCATCACCACAGGTACACCCTGACCTTTAATCGTATCGGTCAGTAGCTAGAAACTGGCCATAAATGAACAAATTGCCATTCAAGACACTTTCTTTCCAATTGGGTTAGTTGATTTTTGGTTTATACTCTCCTTATGAAGACTTACTTCTAAAATTAAGAAGTACTACCTGTTGTGTGGGCTCCTGGGTCCTTCTTCTCTGCATGGAGTTGTGGGTACAGTCTCCTTCTGTCTGACAGCTACTTCATTGCCTCCCAGAACTTGGGAACTTTTATTATTCTCTTACTCAGAGGCTGTGCAAGAAGGTGGAAGCCTAAACTCTTCCTCTCTCCCTCAGACCTGGGGGACAGAGGTGGCCATTTTGTTTACTGAGCACAAGTGCTTGTACATAATGGCAAACTAATCTGTGCTTGATTCTTCATCACATATTTTATGAATCTGTTGTTTTGTAAGCAGAGGAATACCAACAAACTTACTCTTCTTAAACATGGGAGTGAACTTTAAAATGCATATCCAATCCCATCAGAACAGGCACTTCCTCCTGGCTGTCCTGCAGCTAGCCTCTGCTTAAGAGAACAGCTCTTACCTTTCTCTGCCCTACCTCCTTTGTTTGAGACTGTAGGTCGTGCTACCAGTCCTTCCCCTCCCCTTGGTTTGAGGCTGTGGTACTGCTTGCCCTCCTTCTCTGGCACTGAGTGCTAATGGTGTCCTCATCTCTCACTGTCTTCTGGGATTCTGGGTACTCAATGCACTCCTGCTTTTCCATCTCTAACAGTTCATCTCTGGGGAACGGAGGAGGTTGCAGCGTGGCTTGAGCATCTCAGTCTTTGTGAGTATAAGGATATCTTCATCCGGCATGACGTCCGGGGCTCTGAGCTCCTGCACCTCGAACGGAGGGACCTCAAGGTACTTTCATGATCGGCTCATGAGAAATAGCCAGCTGCATCTGCATGACTTTCTGTGTTGAATGCGCTTGGAAGTGGTCTGCCCGCTGTTCATTCCATGTGCACTGGCAAGATGAGCGGGTTTGTTGTGGCGTCATTTTATTTTTTCACCATTTCAGGTCACCTGATTTTTAATAGCAGGGAAATAGAACAGCTAGTTGAGGGACCAGCTGCCTAATTCTGTCATAGGTTCTTGGAGATGGAACACAGTCCAGCACACAGACTGCAGATAGTGTTCTTGAGAGTCTCTGATTTTTATGATGAAATGGAAGTTTTCAACTTCTCAGCTAACATGTCATCTTTGCAGAACATGCTGTGTGATTGGGAACATTTGGTTCTTGGTTGTAGTGACTGGACAAACAGCTCATCGTGCTTCTTTCTTGCAAGAAAAAAAATGTTTATGGTCTTTGATGAGGCTGTTAAGTGGAGCAAATCTTTTTAAATAGTGCTTAGTAACCACATTACGCAACTTTTCATCTCCTCACCAGGAGATGCTTTCTCTACAGAAAAAAACTGAAAGAAAAATTGAAAAGATAGAGAAGTTCTTTGCATACAAAAGAGACTTGTGTGATCATTCTGGTGACTTGCATATAGCAGATAAATACATTGTTGTGAAGTAGTGTAAGGCATTTGTTGAATGCTCCTTGGCTCTTCATTTGTGATTTTGCCCATCTTCCCATTCTGAGGTTTGCTGTAGTCTGTGTGGCTGATTCCTCTGCATGCCATCCAGCCACAGCCGCTGTTCTGTTGCATGGTACGCACATGTTCACGTGTTTATTTGATGTGACTGGTTGGTTCTTCCTGCACGCTTTGGATACTGGCTTAGGTCCTTTTGATCTGTGTGCTCTTTTGTTCTCTTGCTTTGGCCTCTAACAGTAAAAGCAATTTGCATTTCTGGCTAATGGTCCACAGTTGGTTCTCTCTATTGCTCTGTGCCTGCTCTGTGTTCATTACCCTGTCATGCTGTGATAGCTTTCTGACACATGGTTTGAGGTTACCTATATAACCATCAGGTTTGTAAATTTTCTGGTTGGTTTCCTCCTCTCTTTATAACTGGCTGACTAGTTTGTAATTAATTGCTTGGCAACGTGGAATTTCCTCCCTGCCTTTCTCTTAAGGTAAGATTTTATCTTTTCTTCCAGGACCTGGGTGTGACCAAAGTGGGTCACATGAAGAGGATACTGCATGGGATCAAGGAGCTGAGCCGGACTACTCCTGCCAGCGAGGTTTAGCCTCTGTTTTTACAGCCTGTTTCTACCAATCTTCCTAACTGCACAGAATTCACCTCACGGAGCAGATGTGCTCACAACTGTATCTACTGAACAGCCCAATTGTAGCTGTTCAGAGCTCATATCAACTGAGCATGGTGCTACCTTTTTTCCTGTGGGGTACGGCTGCATCCAGTCAAGAGGCAACTTATCTGCAGTCAGGCAGAGCCTCCTGGAAGAGAACTCACTTGCTGTTTGAAGAACCATGTCCTTTGACATGGGAAGTTCTGATTCCAGTGACAGTACAGGACTCCTGAGAATTGCAACACAGCTACCTTTACTGGATAACTTCATCACAGTAGAATTATTCAGGGCAAAAGATATATTGGCCAGTCATAGTTCAGGAGCATCTGACAGTCTTTTCAGACCCAAAACTTTCCAGCTCATCTGTGTGTCAACCTGTATCTTAGAGCATTTAAGCGGGACAAAGCTTATCCTTGTGTCTTACTAATCCCTTTTTAATACACCTGTAGTTGCATGCAATTTGCATCAGAAATTCCAAGCCAGTCCAGACCTCTTGCTGATGAATACCCAGTGATTCTTACTCACATATGCCTTGCAACAAACAATGCACGTCGTTCAAACAGCAATTCGCACCAGATTGTGGGGTCTTCCACTGCGCCTGGCTCTCCTCTTCCAGCCAGTGGCAATGGTACAACCTTTAGGTTTTCAGGCATCACAAACAGTTGTTCAGAAATTCCTGGCAGTAGGAAAAGACAAAATTCTGGAGAGCCAAAAGATTACAGGGGATCAGCTCTGACACTACCCCTTCTGAATTCATCTACAGGAGACCGCATACAAGGGAGAGGAACTCTGACTGTCTCTTTGGACTGTGCAAGAAATGTCATGTGATGGAATAAGAAGTGGAACAATTTTCCCCCTTCTTGATGGGGGGAGCAGCATGACTGGCAACAGCCAGGAGAAGCTTCCTGCCCATTTAGTGCTGCCTTTGTGACCACAGACAGCAGAACTGTTTCTTTACTTCAAGTTGCAGTGCAGAAAACTTTCTGCCACAAAAAGATACGACTTATCTGTAGTATTTGCAACTTTTCACCTGTCTTGGTTCTAATGGCTTTTCCATCTTTCTTCTTTCTCTTGCTGCCTTGCGCCTTCACTCCAAGGTGGATACCAAAAGATTAGGGTGGCTCAGTCCTCCTGGGTTATACCTGTGAGAGACATAACGTGTGCTGTCCAACATCAGGGCTTCTGTAAAGAGCACTGGGAGAAGGATTGTTGCTGAGCGGATGAGCATCATAATGAATACTGGAGTATGTTTGTAAATTGACTGCGGTACCACCGTCAGCGGAGCGTGGAAAAATTAGTGCCTCTGAATCAGAGTTCCTAGAAAGCCTTCAAATTTCCACTGTATTGCCTGACCCAAGTCGGTGACTGTTAAAGCCTGAAGACCAGCATGCATAGTTATATTGCCATGTGTATCACTGCAAAGGGAATTTGGGAACATTCAGTGCTGTAAATGTGGAGAAACGGCAGGAATTTTTAATTACTTTGTCATTTTGTATGTATTTATTTTTTTTCTATTATTACAGAGTGGCACCTGTCTGGCTATGGCTGCAGACAGAAAAAATGGCCACATCCACAGTGGCATAAAAGATAATTTCCTGAGGACATCATTCTTCTATGTTATTTGTAAGGATTTTATCAAACTGACATCAGCTCTCTAGTCTAGCAACAATCAGTCAAGTTACTTTAAAGACTTGTCAGCTTAGTATGGGCTGATTTCATGCTGGGCAAACTCCATTGCATTTTTTTAAGATTTCACCAAGATTTATTCTGACTCCCCGTATTTGTTTTTAACTAGTTGTCATTCACCCACATTTCCTCGTATCCCAGCAAGTGACAGGGTTTGCTTATGAGCAGTTAACAGACGACTAAACGTGCTCGATCCAGTTTGGTAAAATTTACGGCATAAATGCTGTGGGGACTGAGCAAGAAATACCAGCTTTGCCCTGAGTTTCTTTCTCCTATCTATGCACTGTCAGATGCTTCCATAGCCATATTTTTTCTTTATCAGTTCAGCTCCCCCTTTCACTGTATTGAATTCCTGAGGTATCAGATGAGTAGGGATTGTAGATACACTGTATTTTCCCACTTGCTTCTTGAGGCACAGAGCAACATCTGCATGAGAATGGGAAGAAGCCTTCACTAAGGAGAGCTCCGGGAGGCAGCCATCCTCCTTGGTGACAGTAAGGTGCAGCCCACTGCCTGTCCTCAGGAGCATGTACGGTTAGAACACTTGTGTGCCTGCCCAGGAGAGCGCAGCAGGGAGCACAAGGCAGATGATAACTCTGGAGAAGAGGTGAGGTCTGTGTTAGTTCCTGTACATAGTGAAGGAGCTGTTACTGCTCTGAAGTTTCTCCAGGCAACCTCATGGTTAAAGATGCATAGACAGTATGCACTTGCCTTGCTTGCATAATTCCTTGGGAATCAATTCTTGCCTCAAAATTAACAGCTCCTCTCTACTTTTCCTGCTTTGAGTAACAGAGGAATCCAAAGAGTTTATAGATTGAGTCATGTTCCTTAATTCGTTCCATATCCATAGGGGCCAGACAGCCATTAGCCATCTGCTCTGAGCAGTGATGCCTACACAGGCCACTCTTCATTTCATTTACTTTTATGATCTGTCATGTTGATGGTTTCAGATGCTTTTTTTGTGTACATGCACATTTTATCAAAGGGTTCATAGCCAGTATATTCCTGTCTATTGCTTGCCAGAGGGAGTTCTGCCTTCTTTTAAGAGCTAGCAAATGAGATCCACATTTAACCTGAGTGCCTTTGAATATGTTTTAAACATCATAGCTCTACATGTCTCACTGGGAATAATGCAGATTTCTGTTGCAGAGATTTTGTGAATAGATGAGGACAGTTTGTGTCAAACATCAGTGAGAGCTATCTGCAAAAGACGGAGCCAATCTGAACTTCTGGCTACATTTTTGAGTTCCTCTTCTGGCATCTGATAGTTTTTCTGTGGGAGAGAAACTCAGGAATGACAATTAGACAGTAAAAAAATATGCTGCTTTGCCAAAAAAAGAGATTATCCTGCAGTCTCAGGTAAAACACCAGTTTGAGAGAAGCTAGAACTGCACATACCACGCATATGTTTAGTCTCTTAAAAAGTGCTATTCATGTGAAAGCTGTACAGCACCTTCTGCTCATCATCCCTTACCCTTGGCAGTGATGCTGGGGCACTGTCTGCAGTGAGCTGGGCATACAGTTTCTTCTGCTAGGAAGAGGTTTCAGTATGTTATCCCACATTCTGGCACTGCCCTGGATATTTTAACTTCAGTGACAGGTTCTGGGAAATAACGTACCCTGTGTTATGATGTTTTGGTTAAGTGGGATTCAGATGATGGAGACTGGAGGCAGGCTTGGCCCATGAAGCAGCTGTCAGCAGTGCTCTGCTCTAGGCTACCTTTGGGAGGGGTGTTAGTGCTGATGCAGTCTTTCTGGGTCTACTGGTGGGATCTTAGTGCTGAGAGCAGAGCGGGTGTCCCCTGCTGCGGCAGGACCTGGCTCTTGGCACAGAGGGCAGCTGTGCTGCTTGGTGCCCAGAGTTGCTGGCCTGGCTGGGCCTCACAAGAGCTGGGCACCTGGGAGCCTCCAGCTCTGCCGAGGCCTTTAGTGCCAGTCCTGGGAACATTTCTGCACCCAAATCATATGGAAAGTTTTGTTCATTGTTTTAGTATTATTTAAAAATGTGCATACTATCTATGTGATTTTAAAAAAGACTGTTTACACAAAATATTTTGTATCTTAAGATGTGTGTACTGTAAAAAGAAAAAAAAAGGAAAGGATGAAAAAAGATGTTTTTCTACAACTGTCAGCAGTGACTGCATGTCTGTATCATTGTCCACCGACTGTTGTTCCTCAGGGGTCTCCCCGCCATTCCTGTGATCCTGTCAAAAGCATAGGGAAGCAAGTGAAACCCTGTGCAGTCTTGGGAAGAAGGTTTTGTGCCTTAAGAATGGGACCTGCTTCCCTCCTATTTATTGTGTTAATTTATACAGTGGTTATCATGGAAATGTCTCTTGTATTTTTTTTTTGTACATAGTTTACCATTGATTGTTGTAAATAAGTTTTTCTTGTATATAAAGTAAACATATTTCTGAGCTTCCAGTAAAGATTCTCTGTTACTGATCTCATTGTGTGAGAGGCCTGCAGTGCCCATCTGATGGGAACCAGCTAATAAAAATCTGCTGTGATAAAATGGCTCTATTCCGAGTTGCATCAGAAGTTCAGAGCTGTTCCTTAGAGAGGAGTGAAATGATACATGTGATTGTTGTAGATTCATTTTGTAGCATTTCTTTGCATTGCTGTAATTGGCATGGAGTAGAAGACATCATGTAGTTCATTTTTATTAGCTATACCTCTGCAGTGGACAAAAGAAGACATGGTGATTCTACTGCTGCTCATCCTGATCTTAGCTCCTCTGTCTGTTAACCCACAGCTAGATGGTAAAACACTCCCCGAAGCTCAGTAGGGTATTTGTTAGTTACCTCTGTGTGCTTGCAGACCTTGCATTGTGTGGTGTGACCATCTCTTTCTGGTCATAGTGGTGCAGTGCCCTGATGAGAGGGGAACAGTTGTTTCTCTGTTCCACTTCAGCCTCTTCAATTTAATGTATACAATAACTGAAATAAGTGAAAGTGCATTTACAAAAACGTGGCTGAAATTAAGTTTCTCATGAAATGTAGAAATTGACTACCATAAAATAACACCTGTAAACACAAATCACAAATACTTTGAGATATTTGAGTGAGCAGTCTATGAACTGGATTGTGATGAGCTTTCTGTTCCATCTGCACAGATTCTTGTGTTCATAAGATGCTGACGAGAAACTTTCAGCAGATTAATTTAAACTGAGAGGATGGTCGTAGAGTTCCATAGTATTGTTGCAGAGTAAATGGAAAGTAACTTAAAATGGTTGTGAATATTTTCTATGTGAAAAAGACCTTTGTGCTTGATAGTTCAACTGAAGGAATTACTTGGTCTTTTGTGGAGGTAATAGTTTATGTGGCAGGAACATAAGAAACCCCAGTAACGTTATATACTGTTGCAAGGTGCAAATGGTACAATTGATCATGGAAAGGTTAGTTACCTAGTCCTAGTAATAAGGAGAAAAGAAGAACTGCTGCCTTTGCTCACGCTCACACCAGACCTGAGTGTCAGGCTCTGCATTAAGTAGCACCCCAGGCAACATGCAGAGAAGGCAGCAGCAGAGAGGCAGGAGATATGCTTACTCCTCTGGTGCTGGTAATTTGGTTTGGTCTTTTATTTATGTGGCAGAAGCCAGCAGCAAGAAACTCTTTGCCCAGTGCGTGTATGATTAGTTGGATATCAGACCTACTGCTTGGGGCTGCCATCCTCTTGTCTTGATTGATAATTACATAATGGAGCGTGAGAGGGTGGAGAGGATTTGGAGAGAGGTGG
Source organism: Chloroceryle amazona (assembly GCA_027560015.1). Lineage (NCBI taxonomy): Eukaryota > Metazoa > Chordata > Aves > Coraciiformes > Cerylidae > Chloroceryle > Chloroceryle amazona. The sequence continues at coordinate 59,922 of JANHFX010025243.1, forward strand.
GCTGTAAAGATCTTGAAGTACCATGGACAGCTTTTTTCAAAATGTATTCTGCTGCTCTTTACCTTGCCCTATATGTTGTTGGGTTGAGTTTTTAAATGTTCTTGTTTGTTTTTTTTTTAATACAGTGTAAAGTGTCAGGAATGTTGAGAAGTCAGGGAAATCCTCCTCCCACTGAATGGGCAGCACTGGAAATGAACTGATTTAGAAGAAACACTTGTCATTCCTTACCTGTAAAGCGAGGTAAATTCCTTGGTTTGGGATGAATAACTGTGCACTCACCAGCTGGGCCTGGAACATCTTGAGATGTTTAGGGCATTGAGATTTTATGGGCAGAATTAAAAGATTCTGAGACCACAAAAAGTAATGTTTTATGTTAATAACAGCTAAAATATCCATGGCAGTTCTCTAGTAACTTTTATCTGAAGAGCTCCAGCATTATGCTGGCTTACCAAATGACCTGGAAGGTAGTAAGTCTGTGTCTTCACAAGAAAGAGAAGAGGGAGAGGAGTTTGCATATGACCTAAACCACACATCACTTCTGTTGCCTTCAGGGTAAAATACGAGTCAGTTGTGGCCTGTGGCCTCTGGAAAGCAGGGAGGGGATGATTTCAGGCCTCTTGTCCTTTGTGAGCAGGTTGGCTCATGGGCTGCACTGCTGGTGGGAGGAGTTGGAGCTAGTGGTGGAAGACTCCTTTGGTTACAAGCTGTGCAGAGCTGGAGCTTCAGGCAGGTGCAAGCAGGGAGGTAACAGGCCAGGAGGGACTGTCATTGGATCTCTGCACAGGTTGACAAACTCCTCTTGCTCCCAGGCTGCAAACTGGATTCACAGCAGCATTTCCCAGCAGCCTGCTGAGGACATGCTGTGAGCTGCCTCCCTACACATAGGCTCTCCACAGAGAGGTTTCTGTTGTGTTCCTGGCAGCATGGTCCCGTGCTCACATGTGAGCTGTGTAAAACCTTCACCACCAAGGATCTTTTCTTTTAAAAACAGTCTGAGGAGACTAGTATTTCAGCTTGGTCTCCTAGGGAAGCAAGGGCTGTCTGGTTTGTCTGGTGCTGTGTTTATCAGCCTGCCTTTCCCCTTTTAATGCTTGTTTGGAACTTAACTGTCTCATTTCAGATAATTCATGGGGAAGAATGGTTCACAGTGCATCATGTTTCTGTACATCTTGAAAGAAATCAGTACCCAGGATGAAAGGGGGACCATGGCAGTGCTCTGGCAGGGTGAGGCTCCAGTGTGCTTATAGGAAGTAATCTTAATGCTTTTTTTCCTTGGTGAATTATGCAGAGTTGTTACAAAAGAAAAGCTGTTATGGTGAAGTAGGAAGAACTGGTGGATGCAACACAAGATTGATTGATGAAGAGCTGTGATTCTCAGGCCTTCTAGCTTTGCCACCTCAGTTTCCCTATCAAAATTTACATCTGTCTATAATATATTTAATTTATGGAAATCTACATTTTAAATTATTATTTCAATTTGGAAAAAAATCGAGAAGTGATTTGGCATTCCTGGCTAATCAGCTAAAGTCTGAGAACACATCTGAGAGGTTTCCAGAAGCTTTCCTATAAAAGAGGCAAAACCAAAGCATTTGGCTTTTTTATACACAGGGGAAACAGGAAGGACAAAGTTGTGCAGTCCAGCGTGCTTTTCCCTTCAGCTTGTAAGAGGGAATGTCTTTAAGCTGTGTCATTTGAAAGATCCATGATACTTCTTCAATGAGGTGACTTCCTTTGATTATTAATGCCTGTTTGTAACACCGTGAATCAGAACTGTCCATGGTGTTAATGAAAATGAAGTGAAGCCTCTATCATGCCAATCTCCCACGAAATTCCTCTTTACCCTCTTACAGCCCTCATCAGAAAAATCACTGTAGTTGTAATGAAGGTAAACTAGATAGTGAGTTCAACACTGTTACTGTTTAGATTGAAATAGTTCCATGGTGTGCAAAGCTGATATCTTGAAATATCCTGGAGCATTTTTTCTTCAGTCCCCTGCACCTGGAGTCATATAACTACCAGAGGTCAAGTGCTGGCTTTTAAAATACATATTTCTGCACTGCAGCAGCAAGAAAAATAGGAAGCCAGGAATAGGAAAATAGGAAAGCCCCAAACAACAAGGGTGGATGAAGAACAAAACTAATTCTTTCTGTGTATCAGTATACATTTAAAAAAAAAAAAAAACAAACTAGGAGGCTGATGCAATGGTTTAGATGCTTTGGGTTGGCAGTTGGTGGTGCATGTCCTAAATTTCCAACCTATACCAAGTCAAAATAAAAAATAAAAATATTCAAAAATATATAACCTCTGTCATAACCAAGTGCTATTTCTTGATAGTCAGGTCAGCTACAAATACTGAGTGGACTATATGGTACTGCACTTGTTTCTTTTTAGATGTCCTTTTTCATGTTTCCTGTCTTCAGATGTATTTCATAAACTTAATTTTCAGGAAAAATCTGTTATCATTAATCTCAGCTGACATTTCTTGTTGAATGGCTGAATTGAGGATAAAGAATATTTCAGGAGAGCTCCACAGTACACACATCTTCCACAACTGCAATTTTGGATACTGCAATATTTTATTTTTTTTTAGCACAAGTCCCAGATGGATGAACTTTGAAACATTTGTTTAAAGAGAGCTTGGTTGCAAAAAATTCCATGGCCAAGTTTTTAAGGGAAAAAGAAAATAAGTTTTATAAGCAATCAAAGCTCTCCTAAACAGTGTCACTGGATGTAAGTTGAGGTCCTGGGGAGGCCCACCTTTTCCAGAAAGCTGGTGACACTTTTTCCAATGGAGGATCCCTAAGGACACACGTTTGCTCGGGTATTTTGTGTGAAGATGTCACATGCTGTATGGCTGGCTCACAGAGGTGTCACTGCACAAACTGCTTTCAGAGAAGGGAGACACACTGGTTCATACCATCTCCAGTGCAAGAAAACTTCTGAAAAGGGATGTGGGTTTTCTCTAAGATGTTTAATATTCAAAATTTAGTGGAAGATTTTGTGCTGGTGAGAGCTACATCAGTACACCAAAAGGTGCAACATGCTGGTACAAGCTTCTTGCTCTGCCTTCTCACAGCAGGTTGTGAGAGGGGTTAGTTGCCTTGGCTGTTCAGCAGAGGAATCTTTGATGAAAAAGTGGAAGAACTCTAGAAATAGAAACCCTTTTGGGTGATTGTGTGCTGTGAGAAGGTGGTAGGATCTCTCAGGAGACCTCAACACTTGGTGGTTGTGCTTACAAACAAAATATAACCATTTCTACTTGCCAGAGAATCAAAAGAAAAAAAAATTAAAAAGGCAGAGTGGATACCTCAGCTGTTTCACTTTTCTCTTGCATGCATGTAAATTGTCAAGCTCCCTGTGAGTGCTGTTTGTTTAATGACTAAAAAGAAAGCATTTCATGTCACTCCAAAGAGTAAATACCTGAAGTTATGGATTAACTAAGTTCCAGCACAGCTCATGGTGGAAGAATAGATCACGCTGATTCACACTGAATAAAGCAGTAAGTGCTTCAAAAGTATCATATCCAGCAACAAGGGGAGGAAGTTTGGGCAAAGACGAAATGTTCTGGGAGAGCTGCTGATGGGTTAAAGGGAACTAGCAAACCAGTCTGGAGAGCCTCTAAGTAACAGCTGCTTTGGAGCTGGAATCAGAGAAAGTCACAACACAACATTGAGCGTGGGAACTGCTCTGAGCACAAGTGAAGGAGCTGAGCTGTTGGACTAGAAACTCTGCAGCATGGGGGTCACACTGCAGCTCTGCAGCACCATCCCCTTCACACCTACCTTCTCTTCTTCAGGTGACTCCTGCTGCGGTATGTGGAAGCTCATCACCATAGGGGTGCTGCTGGCTGCCTGCTCTTCACAAGTCTGTAGTACCTCAAGTAAGTTTTCATTTTAGGGATACCCTTCACCCTTTCCCAGTTGCTGCAAGTGTGTTTCCTGTTCCTAACTCGGTCATAAGGAGTGGCTGGAATCATTCCCATTAGAGGGGTTTGAATTCCTCTAGCAAAGATTGACAGACACAGTGCCAGCCCATGATGGGTGCCTGGTCACAGACCTCCTGAGCCCTGCGAGTTTTCTGAGTACCACAGAGCAGAGGCTGGAGCTTTCTTCTGCAGCACAGCACTGACAGCTCATGGTTTCTGGGGCAGGCTCATGCTGTGCTAGAGTAGGGCTGTTGCTCTGATAAAGTGTCCTTTGGGAAGGACCACTACCAGTTTTCAGCCAGCTCTTTTCCCTGGTTGAGCTTTCACATTTTTGCTTCCAGTATTTTACAGCAATAGAGATGCAAACCAAGTCCTGAAAATCCAGAAGCGGGCAAACTCTTTTCTGGAGGAGCTCAAACCAGGCTCTATGGAGCGTGAGTGCATTGAAGAACAGTGTGACTTTGAGGAGGCCAGTGAGATATTTGAAACCAAGGAATTAACAGTGAGTTATTTTTTAAGGATGTGTGGGTCTTAATCAATCAACTCCTTGTTTTCTCCAAGCATTGCAATCCAGGGCATGGGAGATCTTGCTGTCAGCACTGAACATTCATCAGTCCTGACTTCAAAGGTGTAGGCATGTCTTTGAATGTATTTGTGTTAGGGTGATTGTCAAGTTACCACCTATAAGAGCCACAAAACTTGGCTGCTCATGCATGTCCCAGCTGATCTATTTGCGAGGTTTAGGTCCTAGCCAATCCTTGCTAGACACTGTTGGCTGTTCTTGCTGTCACTGAGTTTTTCCCAGTCCTTTGCCCTCTGTTGTCATTTGCTAGCCCTGGCTGCCTTTCATTGTATCTCCCCAGTCTTCCACCTGTGCCTGACAAACATCTCTGTTATCATTAGGTTCTCTCTCCTTCTCTAAATCTTGTACTTCCAATTGGACACCACCTTTGCTGTCACGATCACTGAATCTTGCCCCTTTCCACACCCAACCATTGTGTTGGCTTGGATTTTTTTTGTTCTGTTAAGTGGAGAAGTCTCACCATAAAGGAAGAACCAGTCCTTGCTGTCTCTCAGACCCCAGAGTGGAGTGGGGTCTGTCTTCACGATGCCCACATTCTGTCTAACTGGGCACAAATGCGTTGTGTGCATAACTACACAGGTGACTTACCTGGCAGTGAGTGACAAGAAAACAGAAGCTGTGGAGATACTGAGGGATTGTGGTGCTGGTGGGTCTGCAAGCAGGGCAGGGGGATCTGTGCTGAGTATGGGCAATACATGAATGTCCAGGTTGGCCAGTTTTGTTGGTTTGTAGGGCCAGTCACTACACTGTCCAGAAGAACGAGGCCGATGCTGTTGACTGGGTGCTGTGCTGTGTTGGCCAAGACAGATAATGCTTTAAATCCCTCATGTGTTAAAAGTCTGTTTCTATCCTTAATGTAAGTTTTGTTTCTCCACAGCTGAATTTTTGGAGCAAGTATGTAGGTAAGTAAAAGACTTTCCTGATCACTTCTCTGCATTTTCTCAAGAGTAATTGGCTCTTAGCCTTCCTTCTGCCATGCATCACATACTGATTCAAATGCTCATTCTCTCTTAAATGTGGTGTGCAAAGAATGTTTTCCTGTTCTATCATACAGGCAGCCTCCTTAAAAACTTGAGGTCCATCTGTGTCTATCAGTCATCTCCCCAAAGCTAAGGCACAGGTCAAAAGTGCTGTCTGATGCTCTAATGTCTGATGTCCAAAGAGGAGCCGCACCCCTGCTCTTCACTCCCACAGTAATCTGCCTCTGCCCCGTCTGCCTCAGGTCTTTTTCTTTCTTCCCCTTCTGCCCACTCCACTCACTCTGCAGCTGTCATTCAGAATCCAAACAAATGGCCTCATCTCTGGGTCAGCACCACGGAGATATTGCCACTCAGTGGCAGAACCATGGGCAAAGCTTGGGAATCTGGGGAGGGTCTGATCGTGTTAATGTCTGATCTGTGAGCTCTCTATGATTCATTTTCCTGCCTCTGTTTCAGATGGAGATCAATGTGACCCACAGCCTTGTTCCAATGGGATCTGCAAGGACAACATCGGAAAATTTTCCTGCATTTGTAACAAAGGCTGGGAGGGTTTTTTGTGCAATTATGGTAATGCCTTTAATCCACTGAAAAATAACATTCTTTGTGACAGGGATCTCTGTGTAATGGGGATCAACACTTTTGTCATTGCATAATATGCTCGCTTTCTTGACTAATGTGGTTTTGGTTTCATGATGTTTCAGATTTCTCTTTTTTTTCATTTCTGTGTAGTAAAAGGATTATCCATGCTTATCTAGAGCAAATCTTTCTGTTACCATGGGAGAGGTTTGGAGATCTGAGATATCTAAATCTTAAAAAAATACTGGAAATGATTCTGTAAAGCAGGGTTTTCAGTTACTTTAGAACTGTAAGCACAGGGATTGTGGTGGTGTCTTACAGTACAGGGGAAAAAAAAATCCATAGCAAATATTTGATTGTCATGACTGTGACAATTTCTTCCTTGACAATGCTGGAGAGCATATTCAGGGATGAGCGTGTGTGTCACTTATCATCAATGCCTTGCACTGTCTGACTCATGTGTAGTGACAGTGAATTTTCTGTTCTGCTGTGACAGTAATCTCTGTTTTCTCCATCTTCCCACTGTGTTATTTTGGACCAGGGTCTGTTTGCTTTCTCGGGGCCCCAGTAACATTAAAGCCCACAGCTCTAATCCCAAATCTGTCGTCAGCTCTCACTCACTTGAATCACACCATCATTTTGCCACTTTACCTTCCCTTGACTCTTTGGCTTTTTAACTTCTCATGTTCATTTTTCTCTGCAGTGGTCAAACACACAAACTGTTCCGTAAATAATGGAGGATGTGAACACTTCTGCAGGGATGACCCTGCCAACCAGTGCCGCTTTTGCAGCTGTGCATCTGGGTATCAGCTGACAAATGACCACACCATGTGCAAGCCTGTAGGTAAGAGGAGGATGTTTGTAGTTCAGATTTTGACATAGGGTTAATCAAACATGAAGTAAGAGAGTTTTATGGGAGAATTGTCCATGCAGAGTAGCTGTGCCTGCATTTCCTAACTCCATACCCACTTCATGGCCTTTAGCCTGTGTTTGCTTCATGGAGACATAGAAGGAATCAGGAAACTGCTGCCTCTGCAAAGCAGTGAGGGACTTCCACAAAGCCACTGATTAGTATTGCCTAGGTTAGAGAGATGGAGGGAGTGCTTGAGAAAGAGATTTTGTATTGGGTGAACTGGTTTTTGTTAGTTAACTTCTCTGCATCTTCTGTAGTGGAATTCCCCTGTGGAAGAGTGAAAATGGACTTCATTGAAGCCAAAGCAGGATTCAATATTCGGCTCATTGAGGGAAAAGTAGGAAGAAGAGGAGACAACCCTTGGCAAGTAAGGAGAAAAGAGTTTTTCACCAGAAATAGTTCAGGCTATTCCCAAACTGCTCTTCCTGCCTAGCAGCTCCAGAAGAGCTCCTACATTACTAGCACTGCTGTCACATGAAGCTAAGATTCCCTCAGTTTAGCTTTTCCTAAAGCAACGTAAAAGTTGGAGTAATGGGAAAAAGTAATTTATTATCTTTTAGGACTCTTGACCTTGTCACCGTTGTCAGGTTTTTTTACCTTACCTTGCCAACAGTATCAAGAGAAAGGATAGTGATGACACTTAGCTACTCTGTAGCTCCATCCTGGGGAAGGCCACTTAATCACGCTTCTTATGCTGCCTGATGCATGCTCCAGCTGCTGTAACAGCCTTATGGTGGGAGTGTGAGGTCATCTTCTCCCCCTTTCTGCATGTGTCCATTCTTATAAGCTTCATCTGTCACATGATCGAGTTTGCAGATTTAATCAGCAAAATATGCCATGGCATTACAGAGCAGGTTGGGACATCACAGAGAATGGGGAGACCTCACAGAGCTTGCTATGGAACTAGTGAGTGCATATAATGAGGACCTGGCTCTCTTTTACATTAAGTGCCCTTTTAGCATGAGAGTTGCAGCCAGAGATGATGGACTGTCTCTGGTCTGTTGTGGACACAATAATCCCTTCCTCTGAGCTCTGTGTTTCAAAGCTTTGAAGTACCAAGTGCTTCTGTACAGTGACCAGCATTATTCTATGCTGATTTGGATGAAGCCAGCCCTCAGTCAGGAGGAATGTTCAAAACTTTTTCATAGGTGTTCTACAGAGACCTTCTTATTCACAGCACTTTTGTCCCACTATGGGCTTTGATTCAATGACTGTGACACGCTTGATGCTTGTTGCAGATGGGCATTTTGCAACCACAAAGAAGAATGTGTACAGTATTCTTGTGAGTCATGCTCCATGCAATGTCAGACCTCTCTCTTTTTGTTTCAGATTATGCTGCAAAATAGCAAAGGGAAATTTCTGTGTGGGGGTGTTCTCATCCATCCATCTTGGGTCCTAACAGCAGCACACTGCATTAAGGCGGAAGAGAGGCTCAAAGTACGAATTGGTATGGCAAAAAAAAATCTGTCCTTGTTTTTTTTTTTAATATAACAGTTTCATCCCTAAGGTTTATCATCTCAGGATAAAGACTAGCAAGTTATAAAGACAAAAGTCTTGGTTGTAGGAGTATGTTGTCTAGGCACCGTTTAATAGGCACCTTAGCACAAAGCAAAGGAGTTTGGTAAAAATCCTGTTTCATTTCAGTTACTATCAACCATACTATGAAAGTGAGCTAATGTCTGCTGAGCACTTCTGCTTGTCTGTAAAATAGAAAGACTTGGTCTCTTCTGGCTGTGTTTTTTCTCGTAATGAAAATATACAAGGTCATCCCAATACTGAGAAGAAAAAAAAAAAAAAAGTCTTAGCCCCAGGAGAAGAATGTCACAGTGTCTTTTCCTGCCTTTCCATACATTTGAACACCATGACTTAAGATCTTGAGTTTCAGCAGAGGAGGAGGAGGGGTGCTGCAGAATGGCCGCACTGCTGCTCTGCTCTTAAGCATGAGAAAATCTGTGTCAGGTACATTACTGCTCCTGAATTAACAGACAAAAATAATTAGTTTAAGTGGAATATATATTTTTTTTTTATTAGTGTTTTCTACCTGCCATGGGTGACAGAGGCATAATAGCACAACTTCTTTCTTTCTCCAGAAGTGAAAAGTTAGGTCGTTTCCAGTAATTGTGGAAAGTCTTTCAAATACATTGTCTGTATATACATAGCCTTGGAAATAATATTGTCTGTATGTTCCATATATACCGTGGATGTGTGCACATTTGAGAACAAAGGCACATATGGATGGATGTGTTTATGTACAGCCTCTGTTGTTCAGTGTAAAGGAAGGATTAATGGAAAAGCAGGCAATATAGCCATGGGTCCTCTTTGTGCCAGAATATCCACTTTTTCCAGAGAGGGACATCAAAGTAGAACTCTGTATGTGATAGTTTGGAAATATGCACACAGACTGCACGTCTCCAAGCACTTTGAGTTACTAGTAATTTATTTTCTTCCTGTTTATCACAGGGTATCACAGGGTGTCAGGGGTTGGAAGGGACCTTGGAGAACTTTGAGTCCAACCCCCAAGTGATTGCCAATATGTGTATTTAGTTTTAGTGAGTCCCAAGAAGAAGAAACCTGGTGTAGTCGGCTTGGTAAAGGATCTTGGGATGTTTTAGGGGAAAAGCAACTGTCCTACGTGCTGTTTGAATGCTCTGCAGTGCTAGATGTGTCTTTGAGTGTGACTTGAAAGGGGATAGGTCAGCAGAAAAAACAGTAACTAGGGGAAGTGTTGAGGCTGCACTTAAATGACACCACCTTGGCCTCATACTCCTGGTCTTGGAAAAGATTTCTGTAGTCTGACAAGCTTTCAGCTGGGATAGCCATGTCCAGAGATCTCTCTGCAGCAAAGAAATAAGGGGTGGGATCTGTCAAGGGAGTCAAATAAAAGTGGGTTTCAGTGGGTGAAGAAAAGTGTCAGCACTTGAGAACCCTGATTTGAGAAGAGTTTTATTTTTCTTAAATGAAACTCAGGAGACATCTCACACATAAATTTGGGGTGAGTATACATAGTAATTTATAGTGTAAGGATGGTCAGCAATAGGAGTTCAAATTTCTCTCACCTGCTGTCCAAAAGAGCTGTCTTTAATTAACAGAAGAAGAAGGCATTGTGCTGTCATAGACTGAGAGTTGTGATGCATGAGAGGAGAACCCTTCTTATTCAGTCTTGAGCAATATTTCTGTGGAGAGATGGAAACCACAGAAGGGTCCTTTACTCTGATTTGGGAGGTGGTGAGATGACAACAGCCTGAGACCTCACCAAGAGAGGATACATTCTTCTTCAAATGATAGTCCAGGTCAAGCAGAAGGGAACCTTTTTAAGACCCAGCCTAACATCACATGGTTGTCTGTATACATGTATCTTTTGGGCATTTCACTGCCACCAGAAAAGCAGTTCTTGTGGGAAAAACATGGGCTGTAAACTCTAGAGACATCTAGTGAGATACATGCAACAGAGTTTTGAATGGAGACATCGCTGTCTCTGTGGGGGCAAGTGTGAGCTCCGTGACAATATTGAGGGTGTTTGTACTTAGACTGCAGAGGTGATGAGACTCAAGCTGCCTCTGTCAGGCACTGTTCAGGACTCATCCCACTGCAGCAATCAATCTGCTTGTCATCCATAAAAGCAAAACTGCAAGGGAAGCTGGCATCTGGGTTTGCACTCGTGAGCTTGGGGAGTAGCCTTGTAGTGGGACTCACATGGCATTTTAGTGTCTGAAGTGAAAAGTTAGATCTCAGAATAGCTGAAGTTTTGGGACAGATTTGAGAACAACCCATTTTTCCTGTTTGTGGCTTTTGTTTCTGCATCTCCAGTTTTAGAGCATCCAGAAATCTGTGCAGAGCTCCAAGAAAATAGAACAGCTAGGTAAAAGTAATGATTCAATTAAAAACACTGACTTTCATTTCAGAGAACAGTTCTCACACTTCCTTCTTTATGTAGTTAATATTTTTCTGCCAGCGGCAAGACTATGATGCTCCCTGTTGTGCAGAAGGAACTATATGCTTTTCCCACAACCTCTAGCTTCAGTACATCCAGGTGTGGATAGGACTTTGGAATTTGAAACCCAGCCTTCCTCAGAGAAGTTGGTCTGACAGTGACTGAGTCCAGAGTTATTTCTGAGGCAGATCTTTGTATCTGTGAAGACAGGAGTAAACCCCTGCCCCTTACCTGCCAGTCAGCGCCCCGCCCCAGTGGCTGTATAG
>JANHFX010025244.1:0-13829 GCA_027560015.1 Chloroceryle amazona
TAGCTCCCAGGGTCCTCCTTTCTACCCTTTTTAAAGACAGGTGTCACATGTCCTTTCTTCCAGTCACTGGGGACTTCTCCTGACTGCCAGGACTTCTCAAATATTATTGAGAGTGGCTTGGTGACTATATCTGCCAGTTCAACTTTGGCAATAATTTCTGCTTGTCTGAATCAGATTGCATTTAAGATAATTTTTTCTAACCTCTCCTTCTCACACACAGAAAATCTGTGCTTGCTTTCAAGCTATCTGGCCTTACTGCTATTGAAAGGCAAAGTGTTTATGCCTGCTCTCAGAGCATTGACAAGTTTTGAAATTGCTTATGATTTGTGCTTTTATAGTTTGTCGATGGTACCTGTAAAACTTGATGTTCATTATCCAACATACATTGACTAATAATTATACAGGTTTTGTTTGGGATACTCTAGTGATCAACTTTATCTTTGGGATATGGCATTTGTGAAAGAGGATTATGGCACTGCAAAATCTGGTTCCTCTGTTATATTTTTTCTCTTGATATTTACAAATTTCACAGTGCAATGTAGGAGCAATCTGTTAAGATATTTTATTGAGTAATTGTTAAAATTACATTGTTAAGAGAAATTACTTCTCTCTCTTAAAAATATTTGGGAGATCCGAGTTGTTTCCACCTGGAGCGGATGCAACTTTGTGACTTTCTAGCAGGGTGCAGAATTAGGCCATGGGATGCAGCAACAGCATAAAATGTTTTAAAAATTAAACCTTGATACAGCCAATGCCTGTTCTGGTGATGCAGTTTTACAGTTGCTCTTGCTGTTTTTCCCCCTGTATTGTAGTCTGTGAAGTGGCCCAAGAGGCATTCTTTAATATCCAAAAGGCACGGTCCTTTTTCCACCAGGTAATATTCATGCTCTGAAGTCATGGGTTGATCTTTCAGCAAATCCAGCTTTGGGATGCAAAAACCTACATGAAATGCACAATAAAAAAGGCTGATATAGCACAAGCTGATACAGCACAAACTGAAATAGATTTTTTTCTTCTTTCTCTTTGCTTCAGCTCCCTTACCTCCTCTGAAGCAAAGAATAAAACCCCAGCACCCAAGGAAAAGCAATGAGAGCAGCAAACATCTAGTTTGCTATATTCCCTCGGGCTTTCTGTCAGATCAGCTCTCATCCATTCTCCTGTATCCAGCAGAAGCTCCATACTGCATTCTTTAGCTAATTTGTGACAAAAGCAGCTTTGTGTTCTTGCCTGACTTGTCTTAAGTTTGTATTGCTGAAAACCCCACAATTGTGCTGCTCCAGTATTAATGACTGTGAAACTGCAACCTTGAGTATCTTCTGATATACATGCTCTCTCCCTTCTTTCCATTTCAATTCCAACCAGGAAATTTTCATACAGCTCTGGAAAGCTTTCCATGGTGGGACAGCTGATAGGAAGGTGGCCCCAGGATGAGTGCATGGTGTTGTTCTCAACTCAGCTTAAATTTGTAATAACCATGTTCTGTGTCAATAGAAACATGCATAGAATGAACTGGCTATGCTTTGTGAAACCTGAATAACTCCTGGTTCTGTAGGTAGAAATACTACATGAAAATCCCACTAGTTGTATTTTAGTATTTGGAAATGGATTTATTAAAATTCCCTAACTTGGGTAGCACATATTTTGTCACAATAAAGATCTTCCCAGGAGTAAGGAATTCTATAATGGTGTTATGGATTTTGATTTTTGAGATCAACCTAAGAAAGAAAACCATTGTGTTTAATGAACGGTTCTCTACCAGAAAAGATGAATGAAATATACCTGTTGAAAGATGGGTTTCAGGATAAGGAGTACCATAGCTCCCTGAGAGTAGTCTGACAATCTTTCATCATCAGAGTAAAATTAACCATTTTCTGTCTACTCTAAATTTTTGGCCACTGGTCTTCATCTTGCTGTTTTCATTTTATTTATTACCAGTAGCTTATCTGAACATGAACATCTGGTCTAGCTAGGTGGGGTGGTGTCAGGTCTTAGGCTGGACTTGATGATCTCAAAGGTCTATTCCAGACTCTATGATAATTCTGTGTAATTCTGTGTAACATACCACAAGTGGGTGCAAAAAGATTGACATGATGATACTGTGGTGGTGATTTTAATGAGCCACAAAAGAATATCCAGGAGGTAAGAAATGTTTACCCAAGCTCAAAGAATACTGCCAACTTCTGCTGCTGTCAGCCTCTGTCTCAATCCAATCAGCTCATGTTTCCTGACAGCCTTGCTGTTGTTGAACAGCAGTGATCACTAAAGAGCTTGTAACAGACTCAGCAGGAAGGTGAAAGCAAAGAAACCAGAACAAGTCATGAGTGCAAACAGTAAATGTGCTAGTGGTAGCAGAAAACATGACACCTTTCAGTTAGCTTGTCTTTTTTGAAGATGCGTTCATGCAAGATGGTTGGAGTGGACCTAACATCTCACCTGCCAGCGCCTGTGGGACCCACTGTGACTCTACTCACTAACACATGTAAATGGCCAACAACGTTTGGTAAATAATCATTTTCATCCATGTCACTAAGATGGAAAGCTCAAGTAAAAGATCTGATGAACACCAGAACTCATGGAAAGGAGCAGACAGACTGGTCAGCTAAGAGCAGGTAGGGAGAGAAAGTGAAATAGTAGTGAGCATGGGTGAAACTCTGCTCAAAAGGAGACAAAGTGCAAGAGCTCCATGGATTAAGAAAATCTGTAAGAAGCTTAAGACCACCTCAAGAGAAAGTAAATCATTCATTTATCTTAGAAAATAATGACAACAACAGAAGATTAAAAAAATCCTGAAACAATAAAAAAAAAATTCAACTAGACGTTACTACTTGCACCACCAGTGAATCAGAAAAACATTGTGGAAAAAAATAGGCCCAAGTCCAGCTTCATGGTCTACTGAAACTTTGAGAAAGAGGACTCTACAGAGAAGAGTATTTAATAAACATTTCTCCCCAAATTCTGCCTCTCCTTCCTGATCCATCCTTAGGTGTCCTAGGCTATAAATTTGTGGGGCTATGCTGCAAACTGCATGATAGTACATGTGTCTGAAACCACCTCCTTTTCTGGAAAGTAAACTCTGTGGAATCACAATTCTGAGACAGATCTCAGATTATCTATGTCATATTTCCCAGTACTTCATTTCTAAAAAGAAAATGTTTCTCTTACCACTGGTAATTAAACAGAAAAGTTCCTTCATGTTTATCATTAGGAAGATCTAAGCACATCAGTGTTACTGTGATGATTTTTTTTTCTTCTTTTCCAGAAACTTTCTTCAGATTTTGAGCATCAACTAGGGCAATGTTTTATGATCGAAATGTAGAATCATAGAATGCTAGGCATTGGAAGGGACCTCTAGACATCATCGAGTTCAACCCCCCTGCCAGCATAAGAACACCCAGGGCAGGCCACACAGGAACATATCCAGGTGAGTCTTGAAAGTCTCTAGAGAAGAAGACTCCACCACCTCTCTGGGCAGCCTATTGCAGGGCTCTGTCATTCTCACAGTGAAGAAGTTTTTCCTCATGTTGAGGTGGAAGTTCCCGTGTTTCACCTTGCTACCATTACCTCTCATCCTGTCACAGGGCACAACTTAAATCAGACTGGCCCCTTCTACTTGACACCCACCCTTCAGATATTTGTAAATGTTAATAATATCCCCTCTGCTAAACATTCCCAGGGCTCTCAGCCTTTCCTCATAAGAGAGATGTTCCAGTCCCTTCATCATCTTCGTAGGTCTCTGTTAGACTGTCTCTGTTCCCTCTCCCTCTTGAACTGGGGAGACCAGAACTGAACACAATACTCAAAATATGGTCTCAGTAGTGCAGGTTAGAGGTGGAGGAGAACCTTCTTTGGCCTGCTGGCCACACTCTTCTTTATGCACCCCAGGATACCACTGGCCTTCAACAGCATATTGCTGTTCCATTGAGAACTTATTGTCCACCAGGACGCCAAGGTCCCTCTCCATGGGGCTGCTTTCCAGAGGGTTTACCCCTAACTTGTACTGGTACATTGTGTTGTTCCTCCCCAGGTGTAGGACTCTACACTTATCCTTGTTGAACTTCGGTAGGTTTGCCTTTGCCCAGCTCTCCAGACTGTCCAGATCTCACTGGATGGCAGCACAACATTCCAGTGTATTGTCCACTCCTCCCAGTTTAGTATCATCAGCAAACTTTCTGTGGGTACACTCCATCCGGGTCACTGATGAAGATGCTGAATGCTTTATGTGCTATCTTCAGTCAGGATTACAAATGAGTTTTCCAAGTCTGAAATTTACTTCTAGGATCTAAGGAATAACATATCTTTTGGCTTAGACACTGATGCTAGAATCCATCTGGGATTCACTCTGGTGAGATTCAGGAAGTCTTAGTGGATTCAGTGGAACCTTTTTCCACAAGACATTGATAGACCTCTAAAGATTTATTATTATTGTTATTATGAACAACATTTATTTTATTATTATTATTTAATAAATGTCTTTAATATTAGGAGCAACATTTGATATCAATTTAGCTTGTACATACCTTCAGAAACAATTAATTTTCTTAAGCCCTAAACAGTAACCTGGGAAATTTAGGCATGCCTTAGTATGAAATATGAATGTACAGAAATTTCTTAACCCCATAACTCCAAGACAGAGACTTTCAAACACAAAAGAACAAAGACAAGTCTTTCAGAACACAGATCTGTAAATGGACAAAGCAAAGAAAAAAAATGATGGAGTTAAAACAACTAAGATTTTCTTAGTATATGAATGAGGTTTTGGAATAAGTCTTGGATGATGTGGTAATAAAATGATGGGCTTTGGGATCTAAACAGGATCAGTTTGCTGGGGAAGCTTGTCCTTTCACCAGGGACCCAGTCCCTGGTATGGAGCTTAGAGCCATGGAAGAATGAATGCCTGTGTTCTCTCTGCAATAGTGCAAGGACACAAACAGAGCCAATTCCTTTTAAATAGTACCCAAATTCTATGCAATTGTTTTCTCTTTCATCATTGAAGACAACCTGGTAGGACAGCATTTTCTTTTTCTGTTGTATGACATGGCAATTAGGAAGGTCTTTGTTTGAGCTACTATAAGCAGTTGTACTTGATCTCTGATATGTTAAATACATTAAAAAAAATAAAATCAAGGATTAGGAAAGGTTTTTGGGTAATTCTTTACCTAATATGAGAGTAATAGTGAAAGGAATGTAGTCTAATGTGGGTGATAGACAGGAACCTCTCCTTTTGATTCTGGGAATGTGGAGGAGGATGGGAGCTGGAGCCTGGGACATACAAGGGAGTTGTCTGGTTCAGTCTGAGGAAGAGAAGTTGAAGGGGAGATCTTATTGCTGTTTCCAAATACCTGATAGCAGATTACAAAGAAGCTGCAGATGCATGAAGACTGAACAAACTGCAACAGACCCAAGTTGACACACAGGAAACTCCACTAGTGGAGGAGAAAAAATATTTTTAGCATGAGGGTTGTCAAACACTGGAACATCTTACTCAGGGATGTTGTTGATCTTACTTCTTGGAGCTATTCAGAGCTCAAATGAACATGGCCCTGAACACCCAGCTGTATCTGGACCTATTTTAGACAATAGGAGTTCTGTCCACCACTACTGATCCTTTTTCCCACATCTCAATGTGTTCCATGATTTACCTAATTATATTTTATTCAGAATTTAAATCCCTCCTTGATGCATGCCTGAAGACCATCCAATATCAGAATAGCTGATGACCCGTTGCTTTCAAAGCATTCTGCAGTAAGACAAAAGATGTGTCCAAAACCTAAAAGCCCTTCACAAGATGCAGCTGATTCATTCACAGTCTCGTGTTATTGGACTATTGCAGGGGTCAGTTCTGGGTCCAGTCTTACTCAACTGCACTTCATTGGAAGAAGTGATTGCATAAAAAAAAAAAAAATAAAATTCTCAGTTTATGTACATTTTTGTCTTGAACAGATGGAGCAACACTCTACCCGCATTATGTCATTGACAAAAAAAGATTTAACTGATGCACAAACCCTTTTATGCTTATGGTATGCAATGAAGATATTATACGGTAACTATAATAAGGTGACACAACTGGGGACATACAGTTCTATCAGGAGCAGTAGCTGATACATTATGTAGATTTTTAAATGAGCTTAATTAAACGTCTGTAAAGAAGTGCTTGATTTTTACCTCAATTTCTCTAATTTAGAGCAACACAGGAAAAAAAAAAAACAACACAATAAAAGCCCCAACAACCCCCTCCCCATCTCCTAATTTATCTACCTTTAAGGTTGTGTGAGCCTATCAGAACAAGTGATTCATAAACAGCCAAGAGTTATATGTCTGAAAACCAAAGACAATGTGCCAACCGAATAAATTTCTGATTTTGAAGGAACTGGGAAGTTAAAGAACTTTAATCATTCTGTTCTTATGCTATATCCAGCTATTAGACGTGGAATGCAAGCAGCAGAGAAAATCAGCTACCATTCCTCAAATAGACAGTTTCTGTAAAGTCAAACTCTTCAGGAAAATAGAAGCTGTATATAATAGTCCCAGAGCCAGGTTAATGATTTTAGTAAAAAATTATGTGCTGCAAAATTTGGATTAATACTCAATGCCCATTTATCTTTCCCATCGTAGGAAATAATTGTCACTTTTTGCTCCAAGAGAAACAAAAGCTAAATTCAGACAAAGAATCTGAAACTCGAGGTTCATCATTCACAAAAGATGTTGTTCTAGTCTGTTGATGCAACTTTGGACTCCCTCAAAGTAACATGTATGGTTCATTAAAAACAACCCCATTAAAAACCACCCCTAAGCCTATACGTTTCAGTCTTCATTTGTGTTTCACCTCTGGAAATCAAAGAAGTAAAATAATAAACACGTAAAGTGACTTTTTTAAAGAGACTTTGTTAAATGATTATGTCAAAATAATACAAGAGAAACAATAAAGTATACATGCTACTGCAACTCAGAAAGCAATGTAAGCATTTGAAAACTAGAAAAACAACATTCTTATTATTTGGGTTCTTATGTTGATAGGTATATGTAATTAAAGCTTATTTAGCTTCATGTTATCTAATAGAACAAACCAAAGCAAATCCCCAGCAATTTTATTTTTCTTTTTTTTTTTTTTTTCTGGAGATTGCACCAGGTTTTTACTGTCTTGCAGAGCTCTTCAGCTAAAGAATATCCTACCAGTTCAAAGTGTTTAGTCTTAGCAAATAATATTGAAGAAGAAATAAGTTTATCATGTTATCCTAATGGTAATAAAAAAAAATAAATAGCCACACACACACAAATAAAATAAACCTCTATTACTTTAAATCATGGTAACCCTATTAATTTTTCTATTATAACGTAAATTTTATGTGTGTTCTTTCTCCAATTGCAAGAAAAAATGGAGAAGTCTGATCTCTGTATATCATAACACCAGTGTATCTTTCCATCTAATCTAGCAATATGTGCACAGAATGGGAGTCTGGCTGTTTTCTGAGTTAGGTGAACACTGTCCAACAGCACTATAGTGATTGCTGGTGCTTTTCTAACAGTAGAGTCATATCAGAAATACAGAAGCAATTTGGCTGAAGGTTAATGTGTATGGGATCAGACTGCATGCAGGTATGGGCAGCTGCACACCCGGAGGGAGACAATGGAAAAACTGCATTTGGACTTCTGAAACTAATGTTATGTTTTTCTGCTCACATCCTAGCTGTGGATTGGATGAGATACCTATAAAATGAGTTTGATTTAGGGGAAACCTTTGAGCTGTCTTTTACAGACAGTATAAATTCTTGCTCCAGGCATTTCTGTGTGAGGGGCCCCCAGTAGGTCCCTTGTTTACTTATATTTACAAAACACAGAGAGAGAAATTATTTGCATGGGTGCTGGAAAGGCAGCTGTAACTTTGAGTACACACTTCCCATGGCAAGAGATGTGACAAAAATTCTGTATGATATACAACTACACCGATGTCAATAGTAAAGCTGACTTTTCATACATTTTTTCTTCTCTTTCAGTGAAACTGGGACTTCTGATCTGACTCTCTGTGTCATCTAAAGCCAGAACTGTGCTCAGAAATAAGTCTATGGTATGCCTTTTCCTGTGCACTGCTCTCAAGGTGTGTGTACGTACACCCAGTGCATGTGGGCTCTATGGAACGATCTCTCTGCTTACATACTGCATTGTAAGGAATGGTCACAGAATCATAGAATATCAGTCTGGAAGAGACCTCAAGAATTATTTGGTCCAAAATTTGTTGGTAAAAACACAGTCTAGACAAGACGACCCATTACCTTGTCCAGATGTTGAGCAATCCACCACTTCCCTGTGAGACTATTTCAATGGCTGATTGATCTCATTGTGGGTTCTGAACTCACAGTCTCTCCTGGTGCTGAACCAACAGTGAGCATCAGCCACTTCTGACCAGGCAGTGTTATCTCTCTTATGCAAAACTGTGTTTTTCTTCCTTGTATGACATACAGGATAACTAGGGTATTATTATAGTCTGTTCTCAGATGTCTCTTAGGCTTAGAGACAATGCATTGTTTATTTTTCTAATGCTTGTCTGCAAATGGGAATTGTATCAGTATACTGAAATCAGCAGGCTATGTTGATGTGTGCCAGCTGTTAAACTAGCACACATTACTATTGTTAGAATGTGATTTGGTCACACTTTCTTCAGTACTCTAGCTACAGAATGAAAAACACTGTTGTGGAGACTATACAAAGTGTTAAGACTGTTATATACTGCCTTTCGATATTCATTAAAATGTGGCTTTGTCCCAGAGATATTTGTAATGGATTAAGTGTGGCCTATATTTCTGCTGCTGGCATGAAGAGTGTGAAGCCTAAATAATATCATACAGAAATTGTACTTTATCTTCCTTTGTCTGGTGGAAAGTCTATTCTGAAAACTAAACTTGTATTCCTTTATATAGCATTACCAGTTGCCAACTGGGTAGATATTTTTAACCTTCCTGGATTGCAGACATAATATTTAAAATATTGTTCCACTGTTGCCTGCAATTGTTCATCCTTAATTTTTATATTATTTTATATTATTGTTGAGAGCGTAGTCTCACAATACTTTTCTAGTCAAATTCTTCCAATTTTAAGATTGATACTGATCTGCAGTCTGGAGGTGAATGTCTCTGCTGACTGCTGACTATACAGAGAGACTAGGGCCAGTTGTCAATTAATGTATTGAAGCATTGTTTTTTGTTTGTTTGTTTGTTTTGTGATTATTATTATTATTTTTTTTGGTCATGAAATATAAGTTTATTATGCTATTGCAGCATTCAACCTAAAGGAACTAAGCTGATGGCAAAGAAACGCAAGCAGCTATGAAGAAAACTTGGTAGTTCAAGCTAGATGAGGATTCTGGAGCTAATAAGTTTCCAAACAAATAACAACTTCAAACGCATCACTTCTGAAAACAAAACAGAAATCACAGTGTGTTGCCACAGTGTTAGGAAACAAAAGCCAATGTGCTTGGTTTCAGGGAGCAGGAGAGGAGTGATGGGGCTCAGGAACAGGACTCTGTTGCCTGAATGTCTCCTTTGTCAGACTGAAAAACAGAAGTTCATGGAACATCTTCAAGAAAAGTTCTTTGAACAATTGTCATTATCACCCTGTTGTGATGGTGTGTCCTCCCTCTGTGTTTGCAAGAGATCAGGATGAAAATATTCACAGTAGCTTATTCAAAATGGCTAGCAGTCCAAAAAAAAACCCACCTGTAAAACCATTTGCAATGTGTAGCCTACAGGTTACTTGTCTTAAATTGCATTCTCTCACCACCACCAACAAGTGCATTTAAACATTTCTATACCTTTAATGTTCATCATAGTAACAGAAAAAAGTGAAACCTTTTATTCAAAATTATTCAGCTTACACTTCAGTGGTTCAACATCAGAAGAGGAAAAATGTCACAGTCAATCATTACTAAGGTTTGAGTCAAAGTTGTCAGTGAATTTTACATTGTCATCTTTAATCTTTTTCTCAAGATGACCTGCGAATTTTACCTCCTGGAAAAGGCTGATTTTGCCTTGACCTTTTACTGTAAATTTATCAGCAAATAAAAAAGGGCAGTTTCAGCTCCTTTGTCAGAGAAAAAAAAAATCTTTATCAAATAAAATTCTCCTGAGTTGAGATTGAGAAAGACAGAAAACACTTTACCTTCATATTTCTGAATTTCATTTTTATTCAGATTTGAAGGGTTTTCTCTGTATCTCTCATCAGATAAGGAGCTTACCAGAATCCCACAGAGAGTCTGATCCAGCAGAGGTTCTGTCACATATCTTTATATGCAGGTGATCACCTTTAAACTAAATAACACGAAAAATACTTGTTAACCATAATATCAGATGAAGTCTGGATCTCATCTTTGCCTCTGTGCTACTTCCAGTGTGCCAAGACTACAGTATTTGACTAAGGATTTCTACTTCAATTTCCTTTCCCTTTACTGTGCAAAGATCACATGTTATCTCACCATTTCAATTTTTTTTTTTTTTTTTTTTTGTGTTTCTATGTGTACAAGTTGGAGTTAAATACAGATTTCACTGAAGTCAATGTAGGTAAAGGTCTTAAAAAGCCAGGGATTGTTAGATACCAAAACCTTAAGCACAGTCACATTTTACAGTGTTTCTAATATGTAAGAGTTTTGTTCTAACAATCGGTAGCTGATCACTTGTTGTGCAATCTAACTCATGACTTTTAGGTGGAAAAATCCCGATGGTGTTCAATTTCCACTCTTGGAGGCATGTTTACTAACATTGCTTATTTTGCAGATCACTTGGGCACAGGTTTAAAAAGTCAAAATGTATCTGGGAGCTCCAGGGCATAAATCTGACCATGGTCTTTTGAGAAGCAGAGCTTTATCTTTTATTTTGCAGAATGATCAATAATAGAAATCTCTTAAGTGTTCCCAGCATGTCATCAGCTGAATGAGACATCATTTGCTATGGTTAAGGGCTAATCTGATATGTCTACAGATCATGTTTCTCTAATTATATTAACAACAAAAGGAGGACCAGGGAGAATCTCCATCCTTTATTGGATTCAGGGGGAAAAATAGTGAAAAGTGATGGGGAAAGGCTGAGGTGCTTAATAACTTCTTTGCCTCAGTCTTTAGCAGTAGCACTAGTTGTTGCCTGAACACCCAGCCCTCTGAGCTGGAAGACAGTGAGAGGGAGCAGAGTGAGACCCTCACAATCCAAGAGGAAATTAACCATACAGAGCTCTATGGGGCTGGATGGGTTTTACCCAAGAGTGCTGAAGGAGTTAGCAAATGTGCTCACCAAGCCTCTCTCCATCATTTAGCATCAGTCCTGGCTAACAGGGGAGGTCCCAGTGGATTGGAGGATAGCAAATGTGACTCCCATCTACAAGAAAGGCTGAAAGGAGGATCCAGGGAACTACATGCCTGTCAGTTTGACCTCGGGAAGGTCATAGATCAGATCATCTCGAGTGCCATACACAGGACAACCAGGCGATCAGGCCCAGTCAGCCCATGGGTTTATGAAAGGCAGGTTCTGCTTGATGAACCTGATGTCCTTCTATGACAAGATGACCCACCTAGGGAAAGGCTGTGAATGTTGTAAAGCCTTTGACAGTTTCCCACAGCACTCTCATGAAAAAAATGTCTGCTTATATCTTGGTCAGGTGTACTCTTTGCTGGCTGAAACACTTGCTGGACAGGTGGGCCCAAGGAGTGGTGGAGAATGGAGTTAAATACAGCTGGCAGCTGGTCACAGGTGGCATTCCTCAGGGCTCAGTACTGGGACCACTTCTGTTTGACATCTTCATCAATGTTGTTGATGAGGAGATAGAATGCACCCTCAGTAAATTTGCAGATGACACCAAGTTAGGTGGGAATGTTGATCTGCTTGAGATTAGTGAAGCTCTACAGAGGGACTTAGACTGATTCAGTGGGTTGAGGTCAACTGTATTAGCTTCAACAATGCCAAGTTCTGGGTCCTGCACTTGGGCCACAACAACACCCTGTAATGCCAGAGGGTTGGGGAAGAGTGGCTGGAAAGTTGTCTGACAGTACCTTGGGGGTACTGATCAAGAAGTGACTGAACGTGAGCCAGCAGAGTTCCCAGGTAGCCAAGAAGGCCAACAGCTTACTGGCTTGTATTAGAAAAAATGTGGCCAGCAAGACCATGGAGGTGATTGTCTCTCCGTACTGTGCACTGGTGAGGCCACACCTCAAGTACGGTGGTCAGTTTTGGGCACCAAAATACATCGAGGTGCTGGAGCAGATGGAGAAGAGCAGCTGAGTTGGTGAAGGGCTTGGAGAACAAGTCTTTTGAGGAGCAGTTGAGGAAGCTGGGGCTACTTAGTCTGGAGAAACAGAGGTGGAGGGGAGACCTTATTGCTCTCTACAACTGCATGAAAGGATGTTGCAGAGAGATAGGTGCTGGTCTCTTGTCTCAAGTAACTAGTAACAGAACAAGAGGGAATGGCCTCAAGCTGTATGCAACCTAAACGATTCTATGAAAGTGTGCCTTTTGGTACTGGGAGGCAAATGGGGAAAAGAAAAAAACAACTCTTTTGCTCTTAAACTGCTTCAGTGAAGCTGAAGCCTTTAAGTAATTTTCAGGAAAAGTCTTCCCAATATTTCTCTGCGGATTTATCTAACAGAATGAGTCTTTCTCAAAGGTACAGTATGAAGCAATGTCTTAGTTAGCATTCAACCGTAGCAGCTTATATTGGTCCCTCTCAATTCTGCTACCCAGTTCCTTTGTTCACAGCAAACTACAATATAATGTCTGCCCCATCTGTGGATTATTCCTAAATTCATCTGTTCAGAGCAAAAAATAAAAATGCTCCCAGTCTTTAAAGGAAACGCCATCAAAAGACTACCGTGAGTAAAAACTATTCAGTGAAATACTGAAGACAAAGTAAGAAAAATCTGGCACAATGCCATACAAGATAAGTTTAGGATTTCCACCATACAATTTATTTAATTATCTGTGCCAGCTTCACAAAATGCTGCCATCATAAAGTGAATAGATCGCGGGTGTGTTCAACTGGAGTAGGTTTAAAATGTTGTGACTGCCTTAATGGCTACATATCCTGTAAAATGAATTCATTTTCAAGAGGGTGATTATGGTTTGCTTTTTACGTGCCATTATGTCTAATTTGTTTTATGCTCCAACAGAGAAAATGATTTTCCTCCTTCCAATTTATATGACACAGAAGAATAATCAAGTGAAAAATATATTCATTTAATATGATCATACTCAGCTTCCTTATACAAGTACATACCACTTCTGAACTACATTAGTAACAATAATAACTGTAAACACAGGTAATTCCCCATTATCTAATGTGTAGATTTTAAAAATAAGTTACTCTTTTAATGAAAGAAGTGAAAATGAAACTTTTTAAGAAACAAAACCTAGGGTAATACTGACCTTGGGAAACTCTTGAGTATGGACTGTTTTGATGTTTAGATTTAGGACATTTGTTAAAATCACACAAAAGAACCATTTGAACATTTATGTAATAATTGCCAACATAATAATGTGGTTTTTTTTTTAATTCTGGAAGAGAATTTTCAAATCATAGAATCATAGAATTGTTTGGGTTGGAAGGAACCTCTAGAGGTCATCTACTCCAACCCCCCTGCTGAGAACAGGGACATCCTCAACTACAGCAGGTTGCTCAGAGCCTTGTCAAGTCTCCCCTTGAATATCTCCAGGCATGGGGCCTCACCTACCTCCCTGGGCAGCCTGTTCCAGTGTTCCACTGCCCTCATGGTAAAGAACTTCCTCCTTACATCCAATCTAAATCCACTCCTTTCTAATTTAAAACCATTACCCCTCATCCTTTCACTACAGGCCTTTGTA
>JANHFX010025245.1:0-11301 GCA_027560015.1 Chloroceryle amazona
AATTTTACTTTCAATTTTATTTATAATTACTTCTAGAGATAGTAAAGGCATTTGTAGTTAAGATATATATAATATAATCTTGCAGTGAAATTGCAATGTAACATAGGGACAAAACAAATTGGGTTTTACTTGATAGTAAGATTTTAAACTTAATGTAAATATTTTGACTCAGTTATGCAATATGAATACTCATTGTAATTTCTGCAAATAAAACCTCAGTAGTGTCAATTTATGTTAGTATTTCAGAACAACAACAGCAACAAGTTAAAATGCTATGAACTGATGAGTATAAAGCAGAATACAAATAGTGGAGCACCTTCTGTAAATAATTCAACCAAGTCTGTGTTGTGCACTTCATGAATGCATGACAATAAAAAGCCTGCATTGTGCAGCTGACACACATGCTTTGCCATCTCCCTATCCATCAGCAGGAGCCAGTGCATACCCTATCCCTCCACACACCATGGGGGAGTGCTGGGTTGCATGGGTTGGGGTGCATGGGCAGGAAGGGTGCATCCAAAAGACCTGGTGGCAGGAGTTGCAGATGTGTACAGGGATGCACTTACTCATCACCAGAGAGAATCCAGGGTCAGTGCCTGCAAGCCAGCACTGAGAGCACAGTGCCTACCTGCCTGTAAGTGCACCGTGATTTTTCAGAAAGCTACGCACCTTTTAAATTAATTTCTGCATCAAATCTGAGAGTAATCACATGGAACAACTCAGCTTTTAAAATTGAATATGAATCTTTTTTTTTTCTTCTTTTAGCCTTACGCTATGCATAGACAAAACAAACTGGAGAGTGACAGTGCAAGAGATCTCAGGCACAGAAAAGAGATCACTGCCGAGGGAGAAAAATGGTAAAGCCAGCAACAAACTCATCACTGCAAGAAACCTACTCACATGTCTTAAAGGTGAGACTACTTTTCCACTCTTCATCCCAGCTAGCTAATAACAGATGCAGTATTTCTCTTCCTCAGATGAAAGGAGGTTTTGAAATCCAGAAGAATCTATAGAGAAAGTTTTTATATTTGCCCAGACCTAACCAACATTAGGATAAATCCTGATTTCTTTCTCACTGAGTCAGAGATTATTTTCTATTTAAACAAAACTAGCTAGTAAGCATTTGTTTTAAAAAAAAATCTTAGAGTCACAGGCACTTGTCTGGAACAAATATGCATGAAACTAACATCTAAAGAAAAAATACTGTTTATCTATGTATGCAGTAAATAATATTATAAAACCATAGAATCATTTTGGTTGGAAAAGACCCTTAAGATCATGGAGTCCAACCATAGCCCTTACATTGCCAAGTCCCACCACTAAATCATGTCCCTTACAGACATGTCTGGACGTCTTTTAAATACCCTCAGGGATAATGATTCAAAAGCTTCCCTGAGCAGCCTGTTCAATGCTTGACACCTTTCTCCGTGAAATCATCTTCCTAATACCTAATCTACCCCTGGTGCAACTTGAGGCCATTTCCTCCTGTTTTATCACTTGTTACTTGGGAGAAGAGGCTGACCGCTACTTGGCTACAACCTCCTTTCAGGTAGTTGAAGGGAGCAGTAAGGTTTCCTCTGAGCCTCATTTTCTCTGAGCTAAACAACCCCAGATCCCTCAGTGTCCCTTTATAAGACATTTGGCTTTAACTCTGGGATCCATCAGTTTTGCAGGATTAGTCCTGCAGTATCACTGTACTTTAGGCTTTTACACTACCACTACAGTGTGATATGTCACTATAGTTCCCGCATAGATCTTGCTTGGTTTAAACAGTGGTCAGGAAGCATTGACTAGACAAAATGCAACTATCTAAGGACAATTTTTTATTATTCTGAGCAAAGATTTAAAGTTTTGTTTGGTGCATAAATTATTTAATAACACTTCAAAGAAACAAATGTCCTTGATTTTTTGGAGTGTTCATTTTAACTGAAGAAAATATCAAGTGCACTCACTCAAACTGGCACCAGAAAAAAAAAAGAAATCAGCTGCTATGACTTCCTGAAAACAATGAAGAAATGCCCTTATTTTCAAAGTTGCATTCAGTGTTGCATCAAGTGGCTGTAGATATGAACCACAAACAAACTGATTTAATCAAGAAACTACAGTACAGCTTGTATGACTGTGGAGTCAATTTTTTAATTCTATGCCCAATACAGCATTCTTGTAAATGTTCTTTGATTTGCACATGACCTTTAATATTGCTGTGCTGGTCTCCCATGGTCAAGGTTTTTGGTTCTTTTTAAATATGTCTAAAGTTTGATTTCTATATTTATGTCCCTGAATTGACAACTTGATTTTGCAAAAGCCTTAAGCCTCAAGCAGTTCCCATTGATTTCATAATGGAGTCAGTGCAAAATCAATAATCTTAGATGCCTAAATACCATCTGACATCAGAGCTCTGCTGTCTCTGGTAATGCTGCATCATGGTGACCAGTTACTTTGATTTGTCATTACCCAGTGTACATGAGATTTCATTGTTATTGTCCATCAGTGTGTGGCCCTAATCCTGTGATTTCAGCTACAGCCAACAATATTACAGGATGGATCCCTGTTTCCATGATAAAGAATTTGAAGTGAATTACTTAGACGCTAAATAAATCAGATCACATAGGTGATGCTTTTGTAATGGCTACAAAAACTCTCCAGCAGAAAAGGTCACTAACAACTGAACTGCACACCTGTTGAAAGACAGAAATAATAATCTCAGAAACAAAACCAGAAGTTCATTCAAATACACATTTCCGTGCTGACAGGGGCTACTATCCAGGCTATAAATGAAAAACCAACACAGGAATAAAGTTGTGTATGATAGAGAGAATAGTACAAGAGATTTTATAATCTTTTATAAATGACATGAGATGTTTTAAGACTTAGTAACACTTTGAATAGAATTCAGTAAAAGAGAATGAAATAATTGTACAAAGGAAAATCTTAAAATTTATATATATGTAGATATACAGTATGCACATTTATATAAAAACACAGACATATACATACAACCATATACATAAATATATACTATTTATGCCACTATCTATCATTTAATTTACAAATTTATATAAAGAATAGATGCAGAAGTCAATCACATTGGAAATAAAACTGCAGTTTAAAGTCAATAGTCTTCCACTGAAACAAAAAAACAAACTCTGTCTGAAGATTATGTCCGAAGAGGTTTAAGACGATGGCTTTAAAGAAGAAGTTAGGAGTAGGGAAAGTAAAAAGCCAAGACTTTGTATGAGACTGACAGCTCCCTCCATCCCCTGTTGGGATCATCCCTCGCATCTAGGGCAAAGCTTAACCATTAACACCCTCACAGACATGTTATATTGCTCTTGCAGAAGTGAGCAGCACATCTTTCTGTCAAGTAAACTATTTATTACACCTCTTTCATGTCTTTTTTTTTTTTTTTTTTTGTCTACTTAGACTCATATTCTTCACATAATTCTGTGGAAAAAAATATAAACAGAGGAATCTATAGCAGTCATTTCTGTATGGGTTCAACACTATGTCAAAATCAGACCAACTTTTTCTGCTCTGTGTTGAACTATTTTCAACTATATCAAACATGTTTTACTGATTCTTTATTTCAATATTGAAAATATTATTGTACTTGAACTACTTAACACAACTGTCACTAGAAAGTGTTGGGTACCTTTTTACTCAAGTGTAAAGGGTAAATCAAAATAACTTGAAAAATCATGACATCATAAAGGCAGGAAATACTTTTGGTTGGAAAGGATATTTAAAGGTTACCTGTGCAATCCCATGCCATCGGCAGGGATATCTTTAACTAGTTCAAAACCCTGTCCAACCTGATTTTGAACACTACCAGGGAGGGAATATCTAGAACTTTTCTGGGCAACCTATTCTAGTGTCTCAATACCATCATCATAAGAGATTTCTTCCTATATTCAATCTATATATATCCTCCTTCAGTTTCAAACCATTGTCCCTTTTCCTTTCACTACAGGTCCTGGTAAAAAGTCTCCCTCTATCACAAAATTGTCAGAGATTTCATCTTGTGAAGCGATTTTGCTGAAAGCAAAGTAGCGCTCTTGTGAAAATAGTGCATTAATTGTGGACAATAGGTTTAGGAATTACTTTTGTATCTAAGCAGAAGCAATGGTTACAAAGCTTTTGCATTCAGGACTCTGATTATCTTACATACAGTTTCCTCCAACAGTCTGTTGCATACCATAGCAGAGACCTCAGATGATCTTTTGTGAAATGAAGAAGTACACAGCATGTGCATTTGGAATATTATAATGAATTGGCCATGATTTGGCTTGGATTTTAGGGTTTTTTAGGAGCACACAAAAAGCATAAGTGCCTGGATGCCCAGAGCTTAAAAACACTCTTGAAAGTCTTGTCCTGAAAATAGTCCTTTAGCACTTGGTCTTAATCCAAATCAGTTGTCATTTCAAAATATTTTTAACTGATATATTACTAAGTTTGTTCTTAAATTACAGTGTATAAAATGCATTCTTCGATACCACCTCAAATTTAGGGGTATGCAAAACTAGATTAACGTGATTTTTCTGTACAGAAAAATGCCAACTAGGAACCTGCACAAACAGGTATTTACAAAATCTTCACAACCATGTCTCAGATCTGTATTTCCCATTTTTTTATTTTTTTTTTTTCTTTTCTGGGGAAACACAACAATATTTGAGACTTAGCTCTTGGTCCATCCTTTGAGGACACAGAGACAAGGCAACTTCTTAAATAATGCAATTTGTGCAATCTCCCAGGCAAATGGCAAATTAATCAGTCTCTAAATCCTTGGTTTGGGTTTTTTGTTTGTTGTTTGGGTTTTTTTGTTATTGTTGTTGGGTTTTTTTTTAAGAGTTCTGCATTTTTAAAGATAGAGTAATTGTTTAGTGACTCGGTGTCATTGATTTTCATTATGGATGGTGTTGACTGGGTCTGTGTCATGTCACCTGGGAGAGATAGCCTTTGAATAGCTAAATAAAATGGGGAAGGTATCACTTCTTATTCCATATTCACAAGGAATGCTTCAGTCCTTGAAGTAAGTTTTGTGTGACCTTCTTATTCAAGCAACTTTTCCTTCTTAGCCATTTGAATAAAGGAGAGAAATACAATGCTACATAGGCAGGAAACAGAGGTCTGGAATTTACAGGCCAATAGTTTCTTAGTTAGAGAAAATTGATCAGAAAAAAAAATTTTGAGAAAATAGAGTAATGCTCTGATTTGCTAAATGTATGTAATATTATTTCATTTCTCCATTAAAAACATCTGGAATAGAAATTAATCAGAAATAATAGAAATAATTTAAAAAATCAAAATAAACACACTTATTTTAAGGTGTGTGGTGGTTTGTAAATTCTTATAAACTTTTAGTAGTTATGTGGGGCAGAAGATAGTAATGCCATAACTTTCTCATCATGTTTAACTGAGATACAGATTTAGCCTGCTAAACTCTAGGTCTTTTCTTCATTAAGATAGTGCTTGGTATTTTAAAGTTCTTATAATTTTAGAAATGACAGAGAATTATTTCTAAATTATACTAAAACACTTATTCCTTCCAGTCAATTATTGAAAATATATCAGTTCAGTTTCATTTCAGATTTTGTTTTCAGATTTTGTGGTGTTTTATTTCATTTTGTGTGCTGGGTTTTGGGTTTTGTTTATTTATTTTTTTCTTTCTCCTTCTTTTTATTGGATCCCCCCCCCCCTTCTCCTGTCTAAATTTTTGTCTGTTCTTGCAATCTAAACTTTTTCTATTATCAAAAGCCTCTGTCTCACTCAATCTCATTGAAATGAAGTCTATAGTTTTAGTGGTTTATAAGTTTTTAAGACGAAATCACATACTTGTTGTATTATGATGGCTCACTTAATTTGACTTAATGTGACTTTTAAAGGTTTGTTGGCTGGCAGTGCTTTTTAGAAATCTGCCCCAGCAAATTCTCTCTCATAATCATAACTAGATGATGAGAATTTGTAAGCTGTTACACAGTTCAGCAGAGAAATTAGATTTTTCTAGAATGAGGTTTCTTGGAAAATAGGACACTTCAATATGCATAAGTATTTATTTGTAAATATACTCATCAGAGGCCACTCTTATTTACTTAACCTACTTCCATAAATACGTCAGTTAAAATCTTAACAAAAGCATTCCTAGTTAAAGGCAAATGAGTATTGTAAAAATACAGTTAGAGCATTTTAGGATAGCTGACAGATAATTTGAGATCACAATAGTTTTTGATTCACTGACCAAGTAGTCCTTCTGTAGAGGCTAATATGACACTCTTTAGAAAGCTATAAACATCTCTTATGCTTCCTGTATTTGTTCTTATAATAGCTTTGGGATGCATAATAACCATTTCTCATTCCTATCAGTCAGGCCAGAGGGGAGGGAAAGGGACAAAGATAATGAGCAAGGGGTCCATGAAGTAAACACTGATGCATTTTCCGGTAATAAATTGAATGGATTTGTCTTCAAGAAGAAAAGGACAGTTGTTTTTAAATACTATCCTGTTTTGGTGGAGCAGTCATCTACTTGGAAAGGACTAAATGATGCTGTGTCTGAGCTCTTACTTATCCTTACACTATTTACTCATCTGTAAAGTATGCATGGTATTATTCGCTATAGTAGGATATAAATAAATATTCCCTGAGGTACAACTTCCAGTGATATACAGCAGTGGAAACTGCAGTTTACCCTCAAATCTTTCCTAGATCAAAAAGGCTGAGCTGGAGAGATATCTGACAATTGGCACTGTGTCTTCTTCTGGTAAATGGCAAAGAAGCTTTGAGTTTTTCCACTTGGAATACTTGATGAGTACATCAGTGACATTTGTTAACTGTCAGTGATGCTATAAAAACTCTTGTTAATTATGTCTTTATCCAGAAAACTGGATTGTGGTGAGTCTGAGGATGAGGAGAGGAAAGGGGGAAAGCTATATCCAAATTACACATGGCTGGAAAGCAGCCTTGTGGAAAGACATCTGTGGTTTTAGATCGAATATGTCAGTTGTATGCCCTGGCTGCCCAGGTGGTTGGAGGTGCTGATCTCCTCTGGTGACCAGTGACAGAACATGAGGAAATATCAGGGGAACTTCAGACTGGAAGGAAAAGGTTCTTCACTAAGAAGGTGATCAGTCATGGGAACCAGCTTACCAGGAAAATGTTCACAGCACCAAGCCTAACAGAGCTCAAGAAGTATCTGGACAACATTCTTAGTCATATGGTTTAGTTTTAGGTACTCCTGCAAGGAGCAGGGTGTCTGACTCAATGATCCTTATGAGGGCCCTCCAATTTGAGATGTTCTATGAATCTATATTTCTAAATTGTTTTACAAAACCATAGGAATTCTATAGAAAATGTTATCTCAGCACATTCTTTGAATTAGTTTACACGATGTAGATAGAACACAGGATATACAGCTTTCCCGATTCCATTTGTTTGACAACACAGAGCAGTGAATCACACCAGAGCAGTAATTACCAGATATGACATGCCAACCTGTTGACACACATTGGTACCTGAAGCACAGAGTAAATTCACAGAATAATGAAGTTTTCAGATGTGCACCAGGTTCCTGTGGTATCTGCTGTCTGAGACACATGATGAGAGGAGGGTGGAGCACAAAAATTAACTTACTCAACCAAAGTACCTTTAGACATCTACATAAAAAATGAACAATTGGCATAAATATAACACTCATTAAAGAACTGGTACTATTTCTCAAATTATTTTGCCATCATAGACTGAGACAACAAAATAAATAAAAATAAAATTAAAAAAAAATTAAAAGACAAACTGAGAAAAGATCAATGATGAAGATGTAAAGCTTATTGTGGTATAAACTGTCAAGCAACTGAAAGCTTTTCCAAAGAATAACAACAAAAATAGAAGTACAACATAATTATCTCTTTCTAGCCACCACTGTAAAGCCAGTAAAGCACAGTTGAAGAAGAAAGCAAAATAGTAATGTAATCTCAGTCTGTTTCCTTATAAAGGAATTGTATAACAATTCACAGAAATTAGAGCTGACTGAAGTCCACAGTATCAAACTATACTGTCATTACATGAGTTTTGCTTCCATGTTACCTCCTGAGAGATAATTTCACACTAACACTAACTAACCAGACTTCTCAGTACACAAGAAATTAATGTTCTGTTCATGAGACAGTATACAAACTTGACTGATATTTTGATACATGTAGTGGCTTGCCTGTAGGAGCAGATACAGGAGCATTCTTCATCTTTCTCTCCCTTCCTTGTATATCTTCATTTATGGCCTTGCCTGTGATTAGATGCAAAGATAGAATTTCTAAATGACTATGCATCTCTTTTTCTTTTTTTTTTTTTTTCTTTTTTTTCTGTCAGAAGTATGAAATATAAGGATATGAATCCCCTGGAAATATTTTCTTCATCCCTTAGGATGCCTTCCCTTCCTAACATTGTGAAGCCTGAATTGACCTGAGTCTTCTTCATTAATACTGTATGTTAGCTTCTAACAAGAAGATATAAATACCCAGAACTAGGCTAATTCCACGTATTTTTTATGCACGTGGGAGATTGGAAGCATAATCTCATTACCTTATAGTTTTCCTCTCACTTTAATTTCAACACAGAGCTTTTATTTCAATAGCAGAAGAAAGCATCTGCTGCTCTGGATGTTCAATCTAGCCTCAAATGTGAGGTAAAGCAAGGATACTAAATGACAGGAGTTAATTTTCTTTTACTGTCATACCTACCTGGGGGACATTATGCGACTAATGTGCTCTGGAATGGAGTATGACGATGGGTGACTGAATCTGATGTTACTATTTCTTTTTGCTTTCCTTTTAAAAAAATTCATTTAAAAGATCATACTGTCACGCAAACTACCCTGGAACCTCAAGTATAATTTTCTCATTGTGCTACTTAGTTCAAGAAGGCCAAATTGCAGTTTGTGTGTGGTTTTCCACTGATTGGAGCACATCTGTTTTGAACACTTAAATGGTTTTCTTCATGCTTAGACTTTCCTGTAGAATGTGACAATCAGGAAATTTTAGAAGTGATAAGGTTCTAAATCTTACCATAAGTAACAATGATGTGGAAAACGACAGGAATTAGGGAAACAGTCACTTCAAGGACTGCAATAGCTGGTTTCACATGGGATTTTGGATTGAGAAGAGATTATGAACAGGAGTGAACTGCAGATACAGATGTATATTTTCATCTAATTGTGAAAAGGATCAATGCAATTTATTATAAATACAACCATGAATAATTTTCTGACACAATGACTGTGGGAATAAGATAGCTGCTGTGAAGAAGTAAAAAAATAGTAAAAAAAAAAATAAATTAAAAATCTGTACTGAGTCTTGAAACTCAACAAATTAAAGTCCTGCAGTCATATATCCTGACAGTATTAAGATAGGACTTAGGGCAGATTGGGTGTATTTATTCAAATGTTCGTCCTGTGATCACTGACAGTGATCACTAATGTCATTCCGCGAATTACAGGAAACCTGACATCGTCAGATCTCAGAGGTCAGGAACCCATTTCAACCCGATCTTTAAGTTCTGAAGGTTGGCTTCAGTCTTAAGTGTCAAGGCTGTTATCTCTTCTTGTTATTACCACCTTGTCTGGTTATCATGATTGCTCTCTTTAAACATATGCTTTACTCTTCTGTGTTAAAATCTTGCTCTCCTTTGACACCTACTAGCTCTATTGCTGCAACAGCATGTTGAGTCAGGCATGCTCAGATTAATATGAGCCATCAGCGTGAGCACATGGCCAAGGATGCCAACAGCATCCTGGCTTGTATCAGAAATAGTGTGGCCAGAAGAACTAGGGACATAATAATCCCTCTGCTGAAGTCACTCCTCAAATACTGTGTTCACTTTTGTGCACCTCACTACAAGGAAGACACTGAGGTGCTGGAGTGTGTCCAAAGAAGGGCAACAAAGCTGGTAAATGGTCTGGAGAACAAGTCTTATGAGGTGCAGTTGAAAGAAATGGAATTGTTTAGCCCGGAGAAAAGGAGGGTCAGGGGAGACCTTATCACTCTCTACAACTAACTGAAAGGAGGCTGTAGCCAGGTAGGGGTTGGCCTGCTCTCCCAATAAACAAGTGATGGGACAAGAAGATGGTCTCAGGTTGTGCCAGGGAAGGTTTAGATTGGATATGAGGGAAAAAATATTTACAGCAAGGGTTGTCAAGTGCTGAGTTAATGGTTGGACTTGATCCTAAAGGTCACAGAATCACAGAATTTTCTAGATCGATCATCTAGTCCAATTACTAACTTAACCTTGAGAAGACCTTGACTAAACCATGTCCTTCAACGTTACATCCATGCAAATCCCTCCAGAGATGGGGACTCAACCAGTTCCCTGGGTAAGCTGTTCCAGTGCCTGATAACTTGTCTGGTAAAGAAATTCTTCCTCATATCTAATGTAAACTTCCCTTGGTGCAATTTAAGGTCATTTCCTCTTGTTCTATCACTTGTTACTTGGGAGAACAGAACAACCCCCACCTCTCTAGAGCGTCCTTTCAGATAGTTGTTGAGAGTGAAATGGTCTCCTCTGAGCTTCCTTGTTGCCCTTCTTTGGACATGCTCTAGTGCCTCAGTGCCCTTCTTGTAGTGAGGGTCCCAAAGCTGAACACTGTACTTGGGAAGCAGCCTCAGAGGTAGAATCACTTCCACGGTCCTACTGGTCACACCATTCCTGATACAAACCAGGATGCCGTTGGCCTTCTTGGCCATCTGGGCACCCTTGAGCCTCCTATCAATCAACATCTCCAGGTGCCCCTCTGATGGGCAGCTTTCCAGCCACTCCTCCTCAAGCCTGTAGTGCTTCATGGGGTTGTTGTGGCCAAAGTGCAGGGCCCGGCATTTGGCCTTATTGGCATTCATACCCTTGTCCCTGGAGCACTGATCTAGTCTGTCCAGATCCCTCTGCAGAGCCTTCCTATCCTCAGGCAGATCAAATTGTCTATCCAGCTTGGTGTCAGCTGCAAACTTACTGAGGGTGACCTTGATTCCCTCATCCACATCATCAATGAAGATATTAAACAGAACTGGCCCCAGTACTGAGCTTTGGGGGACAGCACACATGACGGGCTGCCAACGGGATTTAACTCTATTTATTACCACAATTTGAGCCATCCAAGCCCAAAGCAGCCAGTTTCTCCAGGAGAATGCTGTGGGAGATAGTGTCAAAGGCGTTTACTAAAATCCAGATAAACAACATCCACAGCCTTTCCCTCATTCACTAAGTGGGTGACCTGTTGCAATTTAAAGGCGTAGCAACCTGGTTCCGAAAGCGCAGGCAGGAGAGCTGTTT
>JANHFX010025246.1:0-24755 GCA_027560015.1 Chloroceryle amazona
CCCTCCTCTCCCCTTCCCTCCCCCCCCCCCCCCGGTATTTTAAATTAGCGGCACCTCTCATACTGAGATTGTTTTTTGAAGACCACATGTTTGTCAACATAGCTGTTCTGCTTGAGTAATTTGACCTCAGCCTGACTTCAAAGGTTTGAAAGGGCAAGAAACACACATACCCATATCAGCATACATCTATTACTCCTTTCACCTGGGCAGCTTTTCAGACCTTTTTTGTTGATTGGAAAGAAAAAAAAAAAAAAAAGTGATAACAAAATATCCAATTAGTCATAGGGAACTAAACCTTTTCTAGTCAACCTACTATTTGGAGAAATCTGTACTATAGTTACCAGGTTTATTTCACTCTAAACCATCAGCTAAAACTCTGCTACTTTGAATCAAAAAAACCTCTGCCCAAAGTCTGCACCTCAGATGGGCATCTCAACAAGTTGTTCTTCCTGCCAAGAAATCACTCTGCCCTGATATTTTAAAATTAAATGTTAGTCCTTTGACACAGAAATCAGCAGTTAAGTTTAAGATTTTTTTTCCACAATTGCCGCAGCCAAAGCTTAATCTTCATGTAATGGCTACCACCCCCAAACAACCAAAACTCTGAAAAACTAAACAGGCCATCAGAGAGCAACAAATTCATATGGTGCTGACAATAAAATGAAATGCATAGAGAAACCAAGCAGTAGTGCAGATAGTTTAACAATTTATTCTTTTTCCTGACGAAATTCCAGAGTATCCCTAGGGAGCACAGAATCTGCCACGCGGCAAACTGTAATTTAGATATAAAATATACCTGCAAATATCCAGTTTTGATTTTTAGTGATACTGTCATTAATCCCCAGGAGAATTCACTAATTACCAATTAAGTGTGTGCTATGTTTTAAGAAACAAGGACTGAAGCTGACAAAGACTTGCAAGCACAAAATACACATTTGTGCTCCTCCAGGATATTTCTGATTTTTGCTATGTGTGTGAGATCCAATAAATTAGTATGTACTATATATTTTTCTATTCTTTTTAATGTGTCTTTTAACAGCAAGCAGAGTAGGATGTGGTTATTACTTCCCTCGTTAGACATGTTTACTCTCCTGTTGGGCATTTAAAATGCCTTAAGTCCTCTTTTCACTATGCATTGTGTGTCAAAATGCTGGTTTGGATATCAAATTCTCTCTTAGCCCTGTCATTAGGAAGAGTCTTTGTCTGCCTGAGTCACTCTTTTGATTCTTTTGTTTTGTTTTTTTTGTGTTCCCCTGACAGGTCTATCCTACACCTTTCTACAGCTAGCAGAGCAAAGCAGAGTTAGAAAAACATGTTTTGCATTACCGAGTTTGCCATCTCACTTTAAGCTTTCTCACAGATTCATCTTCAATGAAGGGTGGAGGGCTGCTGGAGAAAACATGCTTTTCTCTGAGACTGCAGAGTATGTGAATTGCCTTCTTTTTCAACCTATGGGGCAGCCTTCACAGATTTCAGCACAAATGGAAGAAATATCTGATTTCCCATTCCATCTGGATTCAGTTTCTTTCTTCCTCTTTGTATAGTTTCTTAGAGACTTTATGGAGCTCACAGGAGGGGCTGCTTGCACATGACTATGGCAGCACTGGGCATACTGCCAAAATTTCACTCCAGGAGGTTGCAATAGGAATCTTTAATTAACTTGAACCAAAACACTGAAAGGCAAAGAACAAAACGGTAGGGGTAGAGAAGGAGAGGAGGAAGGGAGGGAGAAGAAAATGTTTCCCATACTAGCACCTCCATGTTTGGCCATGGTATGACATGATCATAATGTTGCCCCTTATATGTATTTACTAGAACATAGGTAGTAGTTGCTAACTTCTGTATTATTCAGTAAATTTTGCCTTTCTGCTTATGGAATTAATATCTACGATTGCCCTTAGTGCAACACAGTGATCAGTATTCTCTTATCTCTCATATTGATATATACTCTGATTACATTTATCCTTTACAATTTACAAGATAGTACATATGAAATGATGGCTTCCCCAGCAAACATTGCAAAACTAAACTGTAATTTTTGACAGTGCATAGGAGTTCCAGACGTTGAACAAGATCTTACTCTGCTTGGCATAGTACCAGTACAGTATGTCCCTGTTCTCAAAAAGTTTACATTCTAAGCATAGGCAAGAATTAGATACAGACAGATGAATACCATAACTACTTACTGAAACAGCATTATTCAGTGTTGTGAAATGTTTTCAAAACAGAATGGATAACGTTTCACACTCATTTTGCAGAAATATACAAGATGCAAAGCAGTAGAAAATCAGCACTGAAAGACCTTTCTCACTTGAGCTCAAGGGAATGAGCTGAGTGGGGTTTTTGCTGTCCATTTCCTGGTTAAATATGTGTGCAGAATAATTACTCTAAGTGCAAAACTAATGGTGATTTCATGCATATTCATTAAAGTGAGTTTGTGATCAAGGCTCTGATACTGTTCTAGCTAATGAGGCTCAGCTGCTCAAACATTCGTGAAAACAGACATAGAAAGGACTTGTACATGCTCAACATTAACTTATTTACACATTCAAAGGAATATTCACGTGTGAATTGATTTGCCAGTTGGTGGTTTGGAGTGTATTATGTTTGCATCTTCTGGCTTAATGACATCCTAAAAGAATCCAGTTTGTGGTGTCTCTGATGTGAACCAACACATGGTAGCTGGCAACAAGCAAGAGATTCACTTTAAAAGCAGAGTCCTGACCCACGCTGAAATGCTAATGTGGACATACCCAAATTCCCAATAATTATTTCATCCTCGGAATCATATATGCTTTTTTTCTACCCTAAATCTCCCAAATAAATTTAATCCAAAAAAAAAGTATCCTTAATTCCCTCTTTTAAGCTGATGTTTGGTATTGTTAACTACAAATTTATGGCAAAGAAATCCTATTTCACTGCTCTGTAAAGCAATCGTGTACTTGCTAAGTATCGCGTGAAAACCTGACATAAAGACAAGATCCAGAATCCCCTCAAACCAGAAAGGTTTCCACTGAGGCCCCAGGTTGTGTCTTCTTCAAGTCATGTTAGGGGTAACTGCAAAAGAATTTAAGAATCTTTTAACTGAATGTGACATCTTTGATAAGACCCTGCTCAGGTTTATAGAGATTAGGGGGCCTGGGGTAAAAGAAACACTGAATGTGCCTTAGAGAGGTCTCTGGAATTTCTTGCAGCTACTTTAATTTGAAGCCATAATACACATAGAGAGCAGATTTGCAGGGCTATTTATAATATATACATACAAAATCTTACAAGTGTGTTTATTTAAAATTGTTTGGGGGTGTTTTTATATAACCTTTTTATGAGCCAGTTTGATTCACCTAACTTAAAAAGAATTATATATGAGCTGTATGAGGACTGCATTTAGTGTGAGAATTCAGTTTAGATAAAAAAACATCTATCTGCCAAAATGCAAATGCTGCTTTGAGTTAGTCTAGTGTAACTACAGAATAACTCTAATTCAAAGACATTCAGTTAGATTTAATGTCATGAGAAGAAGAATTTCTTCCTAGTTTTTTTCTGTCTCTAAATACATTTACATATATTTGTATATATGTCTTTGTGTGAATAGATAGGTACATAGATAGACAGACAGATGTTACCAAAACAATGAGGAATTGAGCATGTTTATTGGAACCTGTGAAGAATCAGCATGATACAATTGTTCTCTACAATGTCATTAGTATATTGGCTCATCCTGGATAACATACGCATTAGAATCTGTTTTAAACATTTCAAGTTGGTACATGTATCGACACTTAAGGCAGCATTAGTTGTTTCTGGCCTTACTCTGGCAGACAGATGAGTTTTAGCAATATAAACCAATCTCTCACACAATATAGTCCCATGTAGAGGTTCTCTGAAATCTTCTGTTGTTCTTATTTATTTTCCTAAAAATATCAAAATTATTATAAAGACAATAAAACCTCTTGAAATCCCTAATCAGCATTCGTCCCTCATGTAATTAATTCCACTGAAGACAGCGGAGATAGAGCTGAGGTAAAGGTAACTCACATTGTTTTCATATGACAAATAACCCTGATTCTTTTGAGCTGGCTGATTTTTAAGTCTGTCAAGTGCTCACAAGCAGAAGTAAAACTATTAACACATATATTAACCACCTTCCACTACAAAGGTGAATATGGGCTATACTGTTCCATTTTCTTTCACACCAACTTTCTGCTGGAACTTAGCAGTTTCATTTTCTAGTGAAAAAGAGTCCATTTTGAGTGACAAATGGCTGTCAGAAATTCTGAATACATGTAATCCAAATAAAAATAAAGTTACCATAATTAAAACTGTAAGAGTTATAAAATAACTTGAGATCCTTTTACAGGAAGGCTCACATGTTTTTTTTCACTAGTTGACATATTCCCATACTTAGCAAGCTTTCATTCCATGGGAGCTGCTCACGGGTGTGCCACTACTGCTTTCCAGTTTGCTCCATGATTACAATTCCCACTAGTTTCCAGGCATCCCTAAATAAGGTCCAACAAATCTCTGTATTAAGATTCTGCCTTACATCAGACTTCAGCAATTTTCACTTAAAAAAAATAAATGAGGAGGATATCTGAGAATTCTCTTAAAGCAGAATTTAAATCTCCTTATTAATGATGTATGGATTTCTTTCATTGTTTAGGAGGTCTGGGAGCAGTTGAAAGAAACAAGAAGGCTTTTAGTAATGGGCACTAACAGCACCATTGTGCTCGCATGGAAGCTCTTGGCCGTTCAGTGTCACAGGGTCACAAACAATCCAAGCACCCACACCAAAGCAGTCTGTATAAGGCCACACAGACCTCACAACATTGATTCTTTAGAGCTTGGGTGGGTTTCTGTGAGTGATGTGTTAAGTTCAGCATTGGGAGGCAGAGAGGAAATTGATTTTTATTAATGTTTACGCTCATTCAAACTTCCCAAGTCCATTTTGGATTTTCTGAGTTAGACTGGAAGTCTGAGGGGAACAGGCTAAAGCATGTATTAGAATTATTATAAAACAGCCTTCTTTTCTTCTGGTCATCTGTCACATGTCTGTCAAGCACTGGGCGTAGTGTTACTGCCTTGCAAATAATAGTAATAGAAATCATAGAGGCATACAAAGCAGGGGGAGGGGGGAGAGGAAACAGGACTAAGAAAGGAATTTATTTGACTTTGTGAACCTTATGAACTGTTGCATTTAATTGTTAAGAAAATATTTGAGCCTCTTTTTATCTGTCCCTCCTGTGCTTTACCTAGTTTTTGCAATGTGTGACCTGGGTGGATGCTCTAAGTTGCAGATGTCAGTCAAAGAAGTCTCACATACTTCATAGGGAAGCTAACAGCATATCCCTTCAAACTACTAAATAGAGAGTAAATTCTGCATTTTGCTGCATATTAAAAAGCACAAGTTACAGATGTAAATTGATTTCACATACATGACTCTATGATATGTCCGAGTTCTAAAAAATGAAATTGTTGTACTGTTACAAAGCACATAATTTACAGTAATTTGTTGTGTCAGTGGAAATAATTTGATAACCTGAATTCCCCAAATGTTGCCAAAATACGAATATATTACAAAAACTTATTTTCAAAAAAGTATGTTATCCCATTCTCACTACTATCAGGGAAATGTAATATGATGGGAGAAAAAAAAACCCTTTTCATGCACAAAATACACATCAATATTCCTATTCCAAATCCATGTAGAGCATAGTGCTTTTCGTATGAATTTTACTTTCTCATTCATGAAGAAGTTTTACTTCTCTCCTGGCTCTCCTGCTGGTGTTGACTAGCAAGACTTTCTTTTCAGTCTTTACTATTACCCTACAGCAATCTTTACCTCAAAGTTTGAGGGAGTATTTTTGTTTCCTGAGGGTTCAGAGGTATTAGTCCAAACCAAATTTTCTTTCAGTCTCACATCAGAACTGTGCAGGAGGTGTTCAGAAGGATAGGGAACAAAGTTGGAAACTGAGGACTTCTATTTTTGACTGATGTTTTCAAGTAAAGAATGTTTACTTTGTGTTTTGAGTGAATCTAACGGTAAACCACAGCAGATCTATCTGTTAGTGTTTTTGTACAGTCATGTTCCCAGATTAGAAGCAAAATTTCTTTGTGAGGAGGCTAACAATACTGCAGGGGGCCATCTTGCTTCACTGAACTGGAACATCCAGTCTTTTGAAAGTACTCACACATTAGGTTTAAAGATTATTCTCACTACAGCAACCCTCTCCACTACAATCCCTTTTATTTTTCTGGACTTTTTCTTTTGGTTGGTTGTTTTGGTTTGGTTTTGTTTTTTAAAGAGAAGATGCTCTACAAATTAGCTCTGCTACGACCTATTATTTTTGCCAACACCTTCTATTCTTTCTCTTCCTAAACTTCCTCCACTATCACAGACAATTTTAGTTCAGTTTTACTCAGTGTTTGGCTTCTGCACTACAGCTTATATAGATTGCTGCTTTTTTACAGAATTGAGCAAGGACAAGAACATACTGGTCTTTGTCTGCAATATCAGTAAAATGACAAATTAGAAAATTCAGGGCTCTTCTTGAACACTTTGATACACAGTTTCTCTGAAAACTAGGCTTTGTCTCTATGTTCCTTTAGTCAAGTGATGTGGCATTTGTGAATGAAAAGTAGTTACTCTATGAAATGGTTTGAACCTCATACACCTGATGAAACTGCTGTACTATTGAAGATGTCACAGTAAAATTAATCAGCTGGTTGGTATCAGAGAAGAGAAAAATGTAAAACCAATGAACAGCTGTCTGTTCAACCAATAAGAACATCTTTAACAGTAGCATGACAGAATTTTAGGTAGGGAAAAAAAATATTTCTCTTCAAGAAGAATTTGAAAGGCCAAAGAAACCTGTTTGAGCCTGACTAGATGCATTATGGCTTATGGATCCAATATTTGTATTCCAATTCCTCTGCCTGTTCAGTGGGGAAGAGGAGCCGGATCTGTGATACTGCATAGTTATTTGCAGTTTCTCAGTGACCAGATCCATAGGGCAATGATTGGTACATGTCCTGAATATACCTGTTCCTGAATATTAGTGATCCTTCAGTCTACAGAGATTCTTCAAAGGCAGGTAACAGGACAAAGAACACAGATTATATCCCTATTTCAAATTTGACACGGACTCAGACAGCAGAAAAAAACCTGTAAGGGCAAACATATAGCAAAACACATTATATATAGTATGAAAAAACCATAAACTGGTAATTACAAAAGGTAAGCTCCACTTTAAGTACCTAATACAGTACAACTTATCCAAATAAAGATTTATCTTTTCTCCAACCTTTTGACAGCTAACTGGCAAGTAAAATCCTGTTCAAGAAACTGTGTCAAAAGAACAAGCCAGACATGTTGGAAGCAATGTTTATTTTAACTGAAATATATGCTGCATGCCTAACCCAAGTACAGAAATCAAAAACCTAGATTATGCAATGCACCTAAGAAGTGGGTTTCTAGACCTCAATCATTGCAGGAAGGGAGGTCCATTATCTTAGTGATGAAGTCTCCTTTCGTCCCTGGAGAAATAAAAAAATAAGCTAGCCAACTACATATGAGCTGGGTTTAGGTTGCTGACCCTTGAACGGGTGTTGACAGAAGCTGGGAAAAGGAGGAGGAGGCTCTCTTGGCTTGAATCTTATGTTCTGCCAAAGCTATTTTGAAACTAAGTTGGAAATTTCCTTGCAACACCGTATGCAATAACAAAAGTGACCTTATAGACAAAATGTTTAATTTGCCACTTCAGGAACCCAGACAGCTGTTCATATAGCTTAGCTATATGAAAAAGAAAGAAGGCACTGTATCCCATTCTGCTGAGTTTCATAAAGCTATGAAGACTTAAAAATATTTAATCATCCATCACAAACATACAGTATTAGAGGGATCTTGGGTAAGGTTTCTGTTTTTTTCTTCTTTTATGTGATCTTTTTATGTGATCTTCCATCAAAGGACTGAGGCAATAGAAATGGCCCTTTTAGCAAGAACAGTATAGTCTGATTTGGGGCCAGTATTATTAGCTAAAAAGTGTCCTTTGCAGTAGTAATTTTAAAGTTTCTCTGTATGTGCAAGGAGTATTTTCTTCACTACAGTTTCTCTCGCTTCACATATTGATATGACTGATCAGGAGGTTACTATTTCTTTTCCATATGAATAGTGCACTGAAATGAGATGGCTGGTGCAGCTAACTCAGTAACTGGGCTGCTGTCAACTAGTACAGTTCAACATAGCAGGAGTAGGATCGGTAGGAGCAGTCATCACTTGATGGAGGAGCTGCCACTGCACAGTCCAGCTCTCATCTATACGGGGTAACTCCATCAGTCTGTGATATAGGACAGATTTCAAATTTTAGTAGAGCTGGCACTGGCGAAGGCTTGTTGTTCCCATGTGAAGAACAGTTTGGTGACTTCAAACTATTTCCTAAAATAGAAGCCACACAGCACAGAGTGATACCTAATCAGGCAGTCTAAGGGCAGAGTCTAGGAT
This sequence comes from Chloroceryle amazona, assembly GCA_027560015.1. Lineage (NCBI taxonomy): Eukaryota > Metazoa > Chordata > Aves > Coraciiformes > Cerylidae > Chloroceryle > Chloroceryle amazona. The sequence continues at coordinate 8,498 of JANHFX010025246.1, forward strand.
GTTTATGACTGTACACAGAGTGATTTATCTATTAACCTTAGGGATAGTCCATGGCAGATGACACTACAAGAGCTGGAAAAGCAGCATGAGAAAACCTGCTGCCCTGCACCCTGGCCTGTTTGGTACTGGTTCTGCAGCTGAACAGAGGTGGCAGTGTCAATGTTGCATTCAGAAATGTTAAAGCTCCAGTTAATAAAGGCTGCCAATGTCGGAGTGAGCTAACTTTGGTCATGCAATAAACTTGGAAGCCTGTTTGCCCAAGGGCTTCCTTTTTTGTCTGTAAAACAAAGGAAAGTGAAATGAAAACAAGATATCCAGATTATATAGCAGAGCATTGTCTTCCTAAGCCAGCTGTTGCTCTGATACTTTATTTTTGTAGCCCATCCTATTCTGACAGACGGAAAAGCTTAAGGCTGCCTACAGATCTTTTGCTTTTGATAGCTAGACAGGGCACCATACGCTAGTATGATATTCTTTAGCCCTATACAGGGTTATGTGTGATGGGGAATCTAAGCTGCCAACACTATATAGTGATTGAAAAAAACATTTACTATTTATTTACTTCTACTAGCAAAAAAGAATAGTAAGAGTAGGTTGACTAACTCTATTGTTAAGGTTCTCATTCATTAGGTGCTTAGTTACACTTTTGAAAGCGCAGCAAGTTATTTACCAAAGGTTCCAGCTTCAGCAAAGATACCCTCCAGCCCTGTGAACTTACAGCTATTCATACACTGGTGTTTTAATGAAAGCCAGGCAAATATCTAACAGGGCTGTGTTGAGGTAGTGGTGGTGGGCAAGGTTTATATTAAAATGCAATACAGTACCAAAGATGGTGATAGAGACTAAAGAACAGGAAAGTCTTCCCTTCCTGCACTAATTTAGCAAGCACATGGAAAGAATTGTTGGCCCAGAGACACTTATCCCTAATTCCCATTGTGTTTCTTTCCAGAGCCAGCATACCAGCACTGCTCACCCTTACAGAGCTCTTGAGTATTGGAATGCAAATCTGCACACCAAGCATCGGGATTTGCGTAGCCAGTACTCTCACAATACACAACATTATCAATTAGAACAAGGCTCTCCAGACCAGGTCAGCAGCCATGGAGGCTGCAGGAGTTCATCAGCATGGAAAAGACTTGTTGTGAAGTGGCTCTCCTGTGTTTAAAACAATTGATTTACTATTCATGTTTGATGAAGCCTGAGTTTAATCCAGTGTGTTAAGATAAGGAGATGCTTGCTGAAACAAGGAAAGGCAACTCATAAAATTCAATAACATGTTATTGGTATTTGGGTAGAAATGAGTTTCTAAAAGTAATTGGATAAAATTTTGTGTTCTTTTTGACTAGGTCATAAAAGGACCAAAGCCAAGAAGTTTCTTCTATGAGCTGCATCAAGCAACTGAAGAAGGCTCAAAGCTGTGTGTCATGCAGATATGTCAAGCTGCTTCTCTGCCAGTGTGCCAGACCGCTTGAGATGGCAAAAGCAGGCAGGCAGGAGACAGGGAAGAGGGGCAGTGATGCTCAGCTCCTGCCAGGGACCATGCTGTCCAGCCTTGCTCTTTCTCCACAGATCACAGCAGGTAGCAGCTCTCCACCTCCCCCATGGCATTGCCTTCTCACTGTTTTCTGACCCCACATGTCATGACTGCATCGGTAACTTGCAGATCAGGCTGCCACACTGCCTGGGATTGTGGAAGGGGAGAAAACCCTAATGTCACAAGAGAAATGAGATGCAGGGATAGCTGCCAGGGACACAGTTACATGAATCAAAGAACAAAATTTCACAGGTCTCAATTCCAGTTTCTTTTGCTCAAGGCAAGACAGGCTGTTTTATCATTTAGACTCAAGCTCACACATTTAGTAGACTGAGTTTAAGTTTTGCATTTGGGGCATGGAAGATTACTGTCTGGATTTCAACTGGGATTCTGGTAAATACTCTAGTTTACATCCTGAGCACCAATATGCATTACTGGAGATAACAGTTAAGTGAAGAGTGTGAAAATCAGCATTTTCCCATTCAACAGAGTGTCTTGAACTGAGACTCTACTCACATTGGCAAGACAGGTGACTTTTGGGACAATTTAGTAACAACAACGAATGGAAACAGAATATTCATACACTGAACCAGACTCCTATGTGCTTATTTAAGGAAGAAAAAGAGATATAATTATGGTGAACTTAGGCCTTTAGCTCTGCAGTGATTTTCTTGCTTTGGGATAAAGATGGAAGGCACATCGGCAAAATGGCTTTGCTAAATTCAGATTAATGACTGAAACCAGTTCATAAGCTACATAGATCCACCGAGGGTGCATTTGAGAGGCGTCAGTGGAGGACTGAAAAACTATTTTTCACAGAAACAAATAATTTCTAGATTGGTAGGGAAATAATCAATTTGGGAACTACAATTCTACTTCCACGGTTCCTTTTCATATCACACCCTTCGAAAAGAGAAATTAAAAACTGGAACAAATCAGTTAACACCACATATATATTTTTATATATAGTAAAATATAATTTTAAAAGTACCATACATAACTAGGTGCATGTGGAAATATAAAAATATAAACACTAATGCTTTCTATCAGAAAACAATGCAGGAAATTAATAATGTAAGGTTTTACCATCCTATCTGAGAAAAGAAGAAACAGATGTTACAATGAACTCTTCTGGTAACTTTATAGCATGGAGACTGTTTTCCTCAACTACAAGATGCAACCACTTCAAGCAAAAGAAGGGTGTAGCTGCTTGATTGGTCCCACATACACCCCACTTCACTGTTACTGCTGCTGACTCACTATCTAGATCATAAGTTGGAGTTGTTTATAACAGAGCTGGGAAGCACCATCAGTGATGCAACTTCTCTTGACCTAGGGCCCTAAGGGATGGTTTTGCTACATTCTTTACAGCCCTCTCCCTAATGGTGTGGCTCTGTGATTCAAAAACAATAAAATAAACAATTACTGTAGTAGAAATATTTTGGCATTTCAACTGGATCTACAAAGTGAGCTGCAACTAGGTTGGGAGTATTTTAGGGTTTTGCTGTCAGAAATTATTCCAGGACCAAACGGTCCATTCTCTGAGCCTAAAGTTATAGTCTTAGAAGTTTGATTGCATGCACTTGAGAACATGGAGTCAGGCTGTTTGCTCAGAAGCACCGAAACTCCAGCCTCTGGTAATGTGCTATCACCCTTACAAATGATCTATTGTACTTTCTACTGTTTACAAACAGAGCGCATTGAACGAGGCAGGTTTGAGCCTGTGCAGAGAAACAGGCTGGTAAACAGTATTGCTAACTCGTGCAAGAAACTGAATGAAGAGCTACCAGTTTAACTAGTGGTAATGCAGTCTGGTTACCTGCAATCAGAAAAAAAAGTCACAGTTCCGATTTTGATTTCTTCTTTTCCTAGGTAAAACATTCTGCATTAGACCAATGAGTGGAGATTGCAGGTCTACTCTCACAGCCCACCCGTATGACAATGGGAACAGCAGTCCTGGAAAATGTTTTTAAAAAGCCTTGGGTTTGTCCCCTCTGTCTTCCATATGCAGGCAGCACAGCTAATCTGCAGAGGTGGACAAGCTCCAACTGAGCACAGTAATGCTACTCCTGGTAGCAAGGATGTGGAACACCTCCCTTAGAAAGCACCGAGGTGTAAGGAATTGCTTTATTCCTTCCTCTCCACAGTTTCCTTCCTTTTTTTTTTTTTTTTTTTTTGTGCCAAAGGTGTGAATGCTAACCAGCAATTTCAGCTGTATGTTTTTGTAACTCTGTAGGCCTCCTTTACCTCAAGTTCATTCAGAGACAACTGTTGAAATCTCTGCTGTCACTACACTTCCAAGGTGTTATGTCTTTCTAGGCTCAGTGTTAATGCCTCTGTAGACTGTAAGTCATGCTGAAGGTATTTTGAGTCATTGTTTATTTTACCAGCTATCACAACCTTTTAAGGAGCAAGATGGGTTAAATAAATAATGTAACAGCTACTAGCAAGTCTTTTCCTCTCCCTCACTCCCAGTCTGCAGAATAGTGATCATTGAACCACAATGGAAATTAACGCTAATAAAAAAAGAGGAAAAAAAAAGAAGCAAAACAGAAAAATCTAACTATAAGCTTCAGAAAGGTCATTTCTCAAAAGACTATTGACATTGGTGAGCAAAGAAAACACATAAATGTTTTAAAGGGGTTAAATAAATATTTTCTAGACGAATATTAGGTATCCATTAATGTCTCTCTGTGTAGTCCACCCTAACATCTATCCTTTAGTTATCCAATTACAAAAATAAGAGAAAGACAGAGAAAGAAAATTTTCCTTTAATTTGCTTTGCACTCTGATGGTTGAAAACAAGAAAACAACAACAACCACCACCACACCTTTCTGGCTTTTTTGAATGAATGGGCAAAGGTACATTTTCGGCTCCTTCACAGGGTGAACTAATCTGTGACAACTGTAGCTAATCTGATAAGAGGGCCCGCATGCCTGCTAATGTGCTAATATGAGGGGATTCAGAGCAGTCAGCGGTTGGGGAAAAAACACGGCTTCCTAAATGGACCCTCCTATGCAATGGCCCTGGCAACATATGCGCATTTTAACACCCGCTTAACAGGGACACAATGCGGTGGCCTTTGTTGTGCAACACAGAGGCCCGATTCTCATGGTGGGAATTTCTGCCTCACAGGCGACATTCTTTCACATGTGATGCAAGAGGCTGGTGGCCTGGACACGGCTCCCAGTCAGGGCTGCACCGACTGCACGACTTGGCAGAAAGGTTACATGTACACGTATGAAATGAATGTCGCTCCGCTTATTCCATCACCAAAATTCTGAGAACCTGGGTAATCCCTGCATGTGTGGGAGGGAGGGAGGCAGAGAAAGGTAGAAATTGGCTTAAACATGTTGGACCATATCTCTAGACATGATAAAATCAGCTTGTAGACTACAGTACTTTATCTAACACAGCTTTAATCAGGTTAACACTGGTTAGTAATATTCTGATGTGTTTTACTTTATAAATTGCCCTTGGAAGGGAATTCTTTAGTGCTGCACTGGAAAGACTAAATGACATCTCCCTGACCCCCTTGATTGTTTTAATGCACCTTCAAGAAAAATTGTCTGAAAGAGGATAGGCAATTTATTTTTGCTCTAGACCATGCAATAGGCAAGAACACTTCATGGATGTTGAAGCTTCAAGGGACTTCAACATTGGTCATGGTTGTGGTTCCTTTTCTGGACACAAATGTGCCTTGCAGACTGTTCTGGACCCCTGTCAATTCCCAGTGTTCCTTTGTTTTCAGGTGTCGTATAGCCTAATTAAAAATGGATGTACAAGTGAGAGCAAATACATATCTAGAGCCAGTCTACTCACCTAAGAAAGAAAAGTTTACTCACCTAAGAAAGAAAAGTCTACTAACTGCCTCCTGTGAGTGGAGAGCAGACCTGGGTTTACTAACTTGTCTTGTGAGTGTCTCTTTCTCAAGTTGGTGCTCAGCACCTTTCCAGCATGGCCAGTGTCAAAACAGCACAGTTACAGTGAGCTTAACAAAAGCAGATGGACAATGGGCACAAACTCAAATACAGAGTGTTCCATTTAAACGTAAGCAAAAAATTTCATTACCATGAGGGTGACTAAATACTGCTCAGAGGGGCTGTTGAAGTCTACACCCATTGGATATACTCAAAACCCAGCTGGACAATGTCTTAGGCAAGCTGATCCAGCTGACTCTGCCTGAGCAGGGGATTGGATCAGGTGATCTGCAGAATGCTCTTCCAACCTCAGCCATTCCATCATTCTGTCACTAAGAGAGGTCATTGCATTCCCCACCCACAAATGTCTTCCAGAGTTATTTGATCAAGAACACAATAGTAAGGCAAAAAGAAAGCAACACCAATATTAGCTCTTTTGTCTTAAACATTACTCCTGTTTTATCATGTTAAAAAAAAACAAAAACAAACAACAAAACCCACCAACCACAAAAAATTCAAACAGCATCTAAGCTGCAAATACAAATACTGACTTGTAAAATAATATTGCTTTAGCTACTTGAATGGCTTTTCTCAGCTCTTTGGAAGTGTTGATGAGCAAGAATAACTGCTTTAAATTTTTCTAAATATGTAAATGGAGAAATCTTATTTATTCCCTCTATGCCATTCCATTCAGGGATACTATTTGATGTTTGAGTTTTAAGTGCATAACAATTGTCTTCAACAGAATTGTGACGACATTTCCTCTCAGAGGAAGTCCCAAGGGAAGGAAGTTCCCGCATAAACAAACTTCCACTAAGTACAATAGAGTAGCCCATAAATGTGACCATTTTTTCAGGGTATGGGTGAGGCTGACACACTCTTCCTGCTCATGCAGTCCAGGGCTTATCACAGTCCCATTTCCCTGTAATTTAAATGTTTGCATAGCTTCCAGTTCATCTGTATTTTTTCCCAAACCATGCAGATGTATCCCATTTTCCTGTTGCTGTGGAACACAGCCACAATTTCCAACAGTGTTACATAAATGACCATCTGTGGTAAGAAAAAATGCTGATGCATAAGATTTCAGTGTGAGAATTTTAGCTAGCTAGCAAAATTTATGCTATTAATACTTTTGACACTTCCTGACAATAAAGGCAAAATGAAGTATTCCCCCTGTTTTAGCATACTGTAACTACAGGACAGACAGCCACTGTTGCTGCATGCAGGGAAGAATCTTCAGGAAAAGTTAAATAAAACTAGTTGCTTGTGCCTAGCTTTCCTTAAACTTTTCAGGACAGTAAATGCAGACTAAACTAAAGAAAAGTTAGTATAATAACCATAAGAAGGGTACCTAATTGCATGAAAATAAAGAAGAATACTAAAATTTCATCAGCAAAGCCTCAGCATTTTTGCATTTGCTGTCTCCTGGAAATCAGCAGCACTGGAAACACTGAAATATGTCACACAAATCTCTGCAATTAGCACGACAGTTGTCATAGTGGATGGTGGCAGCAGTGAATTGCCAGTACCCACTTGGATGTGGATACGAGGAAATAAAGATCTTCAGTGGCTTTCTCGTAATTTGGTACAGATCCAAGTGCTAGAGGGGCACAAAGGCTGTTTTTTTGTTTTTTTTTTTTCTGATCACCCCAGGATTGACACTTGCTGCCTTGTCCTCTTCAAAATACTGCTGTAGCAATGTTTACTTTTCCCTGCCTCTGACTTCTCATTCTGTGGTTATTCATTTCTCATAGTGAGTCTCTCTCCTTTTCTGAGGAGTCACCTTGTCCAGACAGTCTTGGCTACCTGCTGGCTCTGTGTCAGATTTCACTTTCCCCCACCTTCCTGATTTCTTTAATTTCTCCTAGTTCAGTTCAAAGTTCTCCTCAATCCACTTTTCTATTCTGAAACCTAAAAGCCACAACAGCACAAGTTAAACCTTTACAGGATGTCTGATTAAGAGTGAAACAGTAGGTAACATCTTTTTCCTTTTTAGCAAACATTGAATTACTACGTTTGAAATTTTTATCAAAAGTGCAGGCAGACAAACATCATGCAAAATTCCTAATAGGTAAAGTTTGTGAAGCCTTTACACCAGGATCAAATAGGTTTGGACAGCTTTCATAACATGGGCTGATAGGGACACACAGTCATGTATATACACCCATGGCCTTCTCATAGTCTTCCTTGAGGTGCACTCACAAAATAAGCATATTCATGCACCAGCAAGCAAATGTGTGTACAAAACAGAACTATGAGTATTGCATGTATCTGCACGTACTGTGGCGCTGGCTTTCTCAAACATGTACTTTGCACATATGCTTATTTTTCTGCTCTTATGAAACACTTTGAAAGTATTTGTGCTCATTCAAACGTAACTTCTAAGTCCTTCTACCTGTAGTAATTGAGGACCTATAAAGTAGTTTTCATCCCTTTGATAGAAAATTATTTTATTGTTACTTTCTATAGATTTTTTTATGAACTGCAGAATGTGATTTTCTTCATTCATAAATAGCAGCAAAGGGCAGACATGTCCATTAATAACAGGCTAATAATTATTAATAACAGACAAACAGTACAAGGAGGAGAGGAGTTTGCTCTAGAGATCCAGAGAAAAGGAATAAAAACAATGAGGTTATCGCACTCCCTGTGAGATTCAAATTTCATTTCACTTTGATTTCTTTCTCTCTTCTCTCATATTATTCCTGTAGACAAACTTTTGGTTTGTGATCCAAGGAAAAGAATGTGAATGTAAAGTAAGCAATTCACATAAACAAATATACTCACATGCAAAAGAAAAGCAGTATGAGTTTCTGAAAATCTGAGGCACATCTCCCCTTTGCAAAGCTAGGCCAGATTTCCTTCTAATTTTACTGAAGTGATTATGCAGGTTTCTCCCATTTTCTCAATGGCCACTGTGAACTTCTTGTCATAACCTTAAGAGACCCTGAGAAATCAAAGCACCTACAAAACTTCTGCCTTGGGATTTTTGAGTAAAATAAAACATCCTCATTATGCAGTTCTGGAAAAACAATGAATATAAATGTCACATTCAGCCATTCACTTTTAGTTCAGAATACATGTTTTTCTGCCAAAGGACTATGCATGGTATATAATCCTTAGCTCCTTCAGGATTTTAATCTGCCGTGAAACATATGGTAAAAAGGTAAGTGTTTTGTAGAATCATTAACTTGCCTAAAGCAATGTGGATGTTCTTTATTTCTTTCTTGAAAGACAAAGAGCATCTGAAAGTAGTTAACAGCCCAAACCCTATATAGTTTGCTGAGGCAGCAAAAAATGAACCTGGAAATGTCCCTGCAGGGCTGAGTTTTATGTTAATTAGTCAATTCCCAGGGCAGTGCTTGTATTGACAAGAGTATGTTATTGTTCTGTTTCCTCAGTTAGTGCAAAGAATGTAAGAACACAACATACACATACATTTATTTATAAGCACCAAATGCATCAGGGAGATTGTGTTATATCAAAGCTACGGTGATCAGAAAATTGCAGAAACCCCAATTCTGATCTCTTTCCAGTGAGAAAACAGAATTGCCCTTTTTATGTAACGCCACCCATTGTAAAAGGGATCCTTTCAGAATATAAAAGCCTTAGGTCAAACCTTACCTTGTAAAAAGCCCATTCAGTGGCATTCATGAAGAATGGGGCTTTTAGAATTATTGGGATCAACCAGCTCCTGGTGCTGAGGAGGGGCAAGGCAAAACCACCAGAAAGCAGTCCAAAAGAAAAGTAGCTAAGGATTTGCTTGCTTCTAAATTATGGAGCATCTCAGCCTCGAGGACACCACACTGCTGCTCATCATCTCTCTCCCAGCCTGGATAATAGGCTGCAAAGTAACATTCAACCAAAATCAGACAAGCTATGGAGATGGAAAGGCCTGGTATGGCAGCAGCCCCTTTGTGTTTCCTCATCCAGGTTCAGTATGGCTGGCTCCTGGAGACATATATGGGATTTTATACACACAGAAGAGGACCTGCAGAAGACAGCATGAACTCTTCATAATTCTGTCCAATGCAGTATTATTTATCTCTCTCCATATGCATTTGTTGCTGTGATCAACCCACATGCTGAACAAGGTTAGGGGAAATGAGAAACTACAAAAATAGAGTTCTGGAGTAAACCCATCTGGAAAGAGAGAGACTTCATTGAAAAAAAAAAAAAAAAAAGATAAGAATTGACAGAGGTCTCCCTTCTGCTAAACCTTTAGCCTGTCAATGTGTCCACAACCACTCTTCATCTCTGAGGATGAATTAGCATTAGCATGGTCTGGACTCACACAACCATCCCTCCTCTTTGTACCTAAATCCAGTTGTCACAGTCATGCTACCTTTTGGGAAGAGCCTTGGGTCCACAATAGTCACCCAAACAATGTTTGGTCATTAACTGGAAGAAACTGGTCAGCCCAGGCCAAAACTGGGCTGAACAAAGTGTAAAGAAGGAAACAGACTGTGCGATGGTGCTCAAACCTGTCAGTCTGCCATGATAAACAGAGCCTTTGGAGCAGTGTAATGAGATATTTCAGCCCATCCCATCTCTTATGTCCAGAGACTGTTCCAGAAAGGGCCTGATTCAAAGCACATCAAAATTATTTGCAGTTTTCCCAGTGGTTTCAATGGGCTTTGCAACCTAGTCTTCAACATTTGACAATAATCAGCATTCTCCCTAGAACATACCACTTAAATGCACAGAAATCTAAATAAAAAAAGTGTACTCAATTTGAAATCCTCATCTGGAGCTGTTTCTGATTTAAGGAAAAAATAAGATTCATTCTTATTTTGGTCAAATGAGTACATACATTTCTGGTTTGAATAATAGAAAGCAGAAAAAGATTTTTGAGGTGATATTTCCAGTGATGAATTCCAAATTTTTTTGAGAGGGGAGCATGAAAGAATAGGGTGGGTGGGTTTTGTTGTTTTGTTTTTTCTGGGGGGTTTGTTTTTGTTAGCTAAAATGACAGTTAATCTAGTTTGAATAATAATTGTGCTAACATTTCAGTCTAAGATTTTCCAATATATGTACTTTCAGCTTGGGTGCAATATTTAAAGTTTGCTATAAAACTCTCGTTTTATACAAAAACAGAAACCCAGCTGTGTAGCCTGACTTGTTGGTATTTCTTTTCCTTATGCTAGACAATGAAAAGCCACTTCCCACAGAACTGTGATGTACAATATTTCTGTAATCTTAATATCATTTTCTTTCAACCACAGACTTTGTGTGTCCTTGTGCTTTTCTGGTATAAAATTTTCAGAGGAACAGGATCCTCAAAAAAAAAAAAATTAATCATCTGCTTCTGGTTACACAAGCAGCCTGATTCTCTGACCTTCAAACCTCTCTTCCCCCTCAAAGTAAGCAGTAAGAATATAAAGCACTGAGAGAGAGATTTTAGAGGTATTGAAGCTCTGACTCCTGCAGACTGTTAAAACAATCTCATCCTCAACACTTCACAGAATATGTGCAGGCCCTGAGCTTCATCCTGCATTTGGATTTCCTTTTACTGATAGATGCGAGTCCTTTACTTGTAATTCAAGCAGACTTTCAAGTATAGTTTGAAAATTCCCAATTAACAGCTTAAAATTTGTAAATCAATGTTTACCAAAGACTTTGAGAGTTGCACACATTGCTTGCGAACATAAATTCAGCACCAATGTAGTACATGTCACTTCATACACAACTGATCTTCCTCCTGGACTAAAGCTAATGATAATTTCCATGCAACCTTCATTCATTACAGAAATTCTCACTTCAATATGTTTCTGATGGATATCACTAATGTAGTAGTATAACAGAGTGTCTAACTTGCTGTTAGATGACCCATTACAAAACATTACCAGACAATATTATACATCCAGAACAAGTGGAGGACAACTTCCGGGAGTTATTTACTCACCAGTGATGACAATGAATCTACTAGGCCCATATTTGGTCCCAGCAAGGAAAAGTTTTTAGGCCATCTCCACAGGGAGGATTCAGACACTATGAAGGCAGGTTGCAGCCATTACCAACCATGGCCTTGGCATGGGAACCAGGCTTAACTGCTAGTGAGCCAAACTGCTTGCTTTCCGAGAGCAGTAATATGAAAAAGTATTTCCTTTCCTCACAAAAATTACTACTTACATCTAAACACTGAACATTTGACATGAGAAAGATTTTTCAAGTAGTCCTGCTCCCCGGGTACCCTGGTTCTAGACAGCTACCAAAGAAGACACCAGATTCAATTCAATAGGTTCTCAGAGAACTTCAAGATTTTGTGAATTTGTATTTTCCAATGGAAGAACAAGGAAACATCATCAGAGTGATGCTACAGTGAAAAGTACAGGTTTTAATTATTTCTTTTGGAATTGGACACCAAAGTATTGTGCCTGTCTGCATTTTTGGTAATCAAATACTTTAAGAATCTGGTTTCTGTAATTTCCAGTCAAAATCAAGGAAAACCTCACACAGCAAATTAACGGTTCCCGACCCAGGAAGTTTTAGAAGAGTAAAAATTTCTACACAAAAGTCCAGCATAAAGTTTTTAGACTAGTCTAAACTAGACTTGAATAAGAATTTCTGGTCACCATTTCCCCAACAGGGAATTGAAATATAGGTAAGTCATTTAATCAAGAATCACATGGGAATTGACTGACAGGAGAAAGAGTCAAACTTAGATCTTCTGTGTCTCAAATTAGTCCCTTAGCTACAAGAACATGTTTCAAAGGCTAAGTGCTATGAAATAACTGATCTTTCAGAGTCCTCTCAATAACTGTTCAATCTGCGGTAACATGTTTTAAAAATTCATTAATGGTTATGGTACAAAGCAGTCCGATTAAGTCCCATTACCACTGCATAAATCTTATATATTTACTTGGTTCTGTGCACGGAAGACAGAGAATGCATGAAAGCAGAGTTGAGACCAACAGATTTATAATTGTGTATTGCGTAAAGAAATCCTTTTCCTCCTCTTCCTTTTCTCTTTTCACTCTTCCTGAGTGTATTCATGCAGAGCTAAATTACCCTTTTGGGAAAGCATGTAATAAATAAATAAATTTTTAAAAATCTCCTCTTGAAATGTAGCATGCATCTTCTCTCCAGATGTCCATATCATTCTGTAGTCAATCTGTAGACTCTTCTTTGTCAGAACTAGGCCTGTGCTTTCTCAGAAGTTGTAACATGCCTGAGCATTGGTGGCTGCCTTATTGTTTATAAGATTAGTCACTCTTAGACTATTTTAAGGACGTGATATATAATTTTTGTAAAGTTTATCTAAACTTCATTTATTTTCTGATGATTGATGCTGACCAGTTATCTGGCTAATTACATTTTCTAGTACGTTTTCTCCAGAATTTGAAAAGCATTCAAAATGAACAAAAAGCTTTGCTTGCCTTTTTTTTTTTTTTTTTTTTAAGGAGGGGAGCTGTTGTAGTAAAGCTAACAAAACTCTAGCTGAACTACAGCTTTATAATAAAGCTTGTGACAAGTTCTGGGATCTAAGCCAAAGTCAAACCAAATGTACAGTTTACGAGGGTGAAAGGTTTTACTGGCCAGTCTGGTTCTCTTCCAAAAAGCCTTAATCTCACATGTAAACACTAATAGAAACAAACAGTGGTAGTACCATTAATTTCTATTTTTGCCTCAACACCTCCGTCTCATGCAATAAGCCAAAGAACAAAATCACAAGTATAAAAACTGGGGGGGGGGGGGGGGAGCAGGAGAAAGAAGAATGAAAAGAAACTCTGTTAGATCTTTCTTTCCAAATTCCATCCAGCCCACTGAGACTTCCTCAAAATTATTGGCAAAATGTGTTATTATTTTGGGAGGAGAAGCGGAAGTTAAAGGAAGGAAAGGGGAGGGCTCAGGCTAACTCAAAAAGATCTGTAATTATAAAAAGCTGCTTTTTTGTTCCTCCCAAGCCTTACTTTTCTTTACAACACCAAGGCAGCATATTGGGAAGCACATAGATTCATTTGTACATACCCAATGACCATTTTGTGATGAGCACAAATTTCCCCTCCTTGATTGTGTTTAAGACAAAACTCTTTCTGAAGTGTATGGGAGCTGTGCCTAAATAAGCCACAGCTTAAGGCATGAGACTCCTGGGGTGATATTATGGACACAGTGTGTCTATGAAAGAGCATGCTTACACTATTCTTCCCACATCCTTCTCTGTTTCAGCTCCTATACATTTGTTTGTTTCCTTCTCTGATTGCATCTTGTAATAAACCCAAGACTGATAGCTCCTTAAGGCAGTGACTTTCCATTTACTATATGCTTACAGTACACTTGTGCCAAAATTATAAATCGGTGCCCGAAAGTGATATATTTTTAATTTTTCATTTCAGAGCTTCATTAAGTAATTGTAAGTAACCAGATGATTACTGGCAATTAGATTTTTCCTATATTTAAACTGCTTAGCACGCCAGCTGAGTTCCCTGTATGCAAAGCTATTGCTGAGACTGCAACATGCTTCGCTCCTTGGGCTGTAACAACACTACTTCTGCTCAGCACAGTTATTTTCCCCTGACAAGCAGCTAACATGGAGAACTATGCATTCTGCTCCTTTTGAGGAGCCATGGTTAAAACATTTATAAGCACTACACATAATCAAGTCAGCAAAGCAGAGGTACTTCCATTTGTCCCTGTGCTGTAACTGCAGAGTGGAGGAACTCTTGAATTAGCATTTTCTTTGAGTGTTTTTGGTTGGTTGGTTTTTAATGAATAAACTAATTGATTTAGATCAACTATTTGGAGACCTCCATTTGCAGAAATCTGAACACAGAGCTATAAAAGATATCAACACATGTTGGATCCTGATCTCAACTCTGGAGATTGCTATAATGCAGTATTCATGTATGTACAATGACACACAATCAATACCATGACAATCATAGACATCACATCATATTGCGTAGTATCTTTTCCTGCAAATTGAGAGGAATCTGACAAAATTATCCTTTCAGCAAAGTACCAGATTACACTTTGTGACAGGAATCAACTGTAATTCAAAACAAAATGGGAAAAACTTTACTGACATTCCCTCATCTTGATTTCCTTAGTGTTAAACTATTATTAAGTACATGGCACTATTTGCAGAATGGTTATGTCATCTTAAAAAAACAAACAAACAAACAATTAAATCATTCAGCAGCCTGTTAGGGAACTTAAAGTAAACTGTAAAAATATTGTTGGGGTCTTTCATATCTACCTGATATGGACTTATGATCACTTTCCACATAGCTCACAGAGATACTATGTTACAAGGATAAACATTTTCACAATGTTCTCTGGTGAAATTATGCCATTTAAAAAATGCTGGCACCTTCAGTGCCAGTCTAACTTATCACTCCACCAGAGTGAATTAACTGAATAAACGACCCAAGGCAAGATGTAAGCAATGCTTAGGAAATAAACACAAATAACCTTACAGCTCCATGCAAAAGTGAGCAAAAGAAAACCTACACATTGCTGCAAAAAAAAAGTTATTTCTTAATAAATGTAATTTAACACAGCTACAGATATAGAACTATATTTTCATGTCAACTCACAAACAGCAGCAGGACAACAAGAGTTCAGGTTTATGATGGTTTGGTTTTGTTTGGATTTGGTATTTTTCCTTTGTTTAGTCATTGTCTGAAATTTGTCAAGAAGCTGAGATAATTTTGAATCTAGAGAGGGTGAGTGGGTAAAACCAGCCTCAACTCTACTTCTGACTTGCTAAAGGTGTAACTTCACATAACCGTTTACATCCAGATTCCCTTGGAGGGAGACTGGACTGGCCATAATGGGTGCAAAATATACGTAGTTACTAGATTTTTGGGTGTCATCAATACAAGACAACTCATGGTGGTTTAAGAATTCAAGGGTATGCAAAGAAGGTACTAACTCTTTTCCCTTATAGCGCACCACAGCACTGATTTCAGCAAAATACACTCAGGTCTTGAGAGGAGATTATTTACTGCTGCTGTTACGTTATTGTCACTGAAGTTAGTTCAGCCAATAGAAAGTTGACATGTTCGATGCAATGCTGTTTTTCAAATGACAAGTGTCCTTAACAACTGAGGAGTAGTCCAAGCCCCAGAACAGAATTATTGATCTAGCAAATGGTGCTGTAGTTGGGGATATGCTCATTACTGATGTAAACAGCTATTCAGGCTTCCCTTGCTCCAAGGGAGTACTTTCCTTGCAGGTCTGAGAAGTCATTACCCCCCTGCTTATACTGTCTCGCAAGTTAACAAATTTTGTATTCCCTTTCTACACAAATTCCATTACAACTCTTAAAGGGACTGAGCTCCATAGCTCTGCTTGAATACAATGGGAGTGACAGCAAACCAGATGAACGTTCTTCTAATTCTATAAAACAAGGGGAGGGGGAGGGCAAGAAATAGAAATATGGGCAACTTGACAAGGTGTCAAAATGTTAATGTCCTCCTCTTTCAGTTTGTTCTTGTTACCTTTTCATCTTGGACAGCTCAACTCTTTCAGGTTACTGTAAAACTTTATCAGCATAGTTCAATTCCTTGCAACAGCAAGGCATCCCACAATCTTGCCTCATCAAGGAACCCAGGCAGATATTAAAAGCAAACTTATGCCAGAATTCCATTCTGTATGTTAAGAACAGGCTAAAGGTAAACCAGAAGGGTTGAAAAGAGAGATAGAAAGACCAATATTCAGCCCCAAGAAATACACACCACCACCACCCCCCCCCCCCCCCAACACCGCTTTATTCCAATTAATAAAACATCTTTTTACAATTTACCCCTTTTTTTTTTTTTTTCTCTGAGATATTCTTCTTTTCCCTCGTGGTGCTTT
>JANHFX010025247.1:0-18886 GCA_027560015.1 Chloroceryle amazona
GGGGTGCGGAGAAGAAAGGGGAAGGGAAGACAGAGGTGAGGGAGGAAGGAAGGAGGGAAGGAAGGAAAGAAGGAAGGAAGGAAGGAAGGAAGGAAGGAAGGAAGGAAGGAACATTGTCATGTCTTAGTCCAACTTTCAAAAAGCTATTACTACCTTATCTCAAAAGAAAGAAAAGAACCATATAACACCCCTGATCTCCCAAAGACACCAGAGTATTTATCTACTATGAGGCTCCTATTGTTACTAAATAAAGCCACGACAAAGCAGAAAAAAAGCAAACATCATAGACAGAACCCCCAAATCTAGTTTCTATAAACTATTTGTGACAGAATGGTATATCAAGCATAAAATCTAAGTTTAATAAGAATCAAGCTCCACTATTCCAATTTGAAATATTTCTATTGAGAGTCTTCTAGGCATGATCTTAGCATGCAAGGCACACACCAAGTTGACAAAAAAAATCATTGGAGACAATGTGCCACTGTAATTAAAACAGTGGAAGGGCAGAATGTAGAAACTCTCCCACCCACCATTCACCCTTCCCATCCTAATGCAAGTAGAAATACATGCTTTGTAGACCACAAATACCCAGGCTGATTAATTACATGGTTATGCAATATTACTCATGCATTCCTCCTGAAATGTCAAAAGGATTAGGAGTGGCACATCTTTCCTCCCAAACTCTAATCTTAAGAAGCCCTGCTGCAATGAAAACAGTGCAATTACTTTTGTACACTGTCAATTTTACAATAGGGGGAAAAAAAGAGCTTTACTAAGAGCAAATAATTATACCACCACTTAATGATTGATTTAACATAGAAAACCCATCTAATTCCTTTTGTCACTACAATCTACAGTACTAACACTCTAACAATGCTGCCTTAGTGGTTCGACATTACATTAGCATTAAGAATAATGCTAATATAAAACATAGCTTAACAATTTTATATTGTTAATCTGCATCAATACACTATAGACCTGGTGTGTTATGAGGCCTATTAGTGTAGCAAGCATTTGGGATGATACAGTCCGGTCTAGTAACATCCTTTCAAGAAAGGTACTAGTGCAGCATATTATACATTTGAAAAACAAGCCTCCTAAATGGCACACAGAAGAAGGGATCATATAATTTCCATTTTACTGCAAACAAAGGCTGCAGAGCTGAGGAGTAATACTTACCCCAGAACACAATTCCATGTTTTCGAGGCATGTCTATCTTTAAACTGATACCATACAGATGATTACTGCTGCAGCTTGAGGTTTTGAGATGAGGATGGACCTGTTTCTGATGTTGTTTATGTACATCAAGGATCAGTAGTGCATTGGACTGGGAAGGTCTTTTACAATAACATAAGATGGCCTCATTTTATGTTACAGGACTTTGGAATAGTTGTTTATTTCTATTTCAATCTACAGTGCTATGCTAGTTGTTGCATAAATACTGTAAGAAGTAGCACTTGCCTTGTAGAGATAACCATGGAAGTCAAATATAGGTCTGGGACAAAAAAAAAAAAAAAAAAAAAGGAGAAGGAGCATTTTTACTTTCATCTTGAAGATTTCATTGTACTTCAAGTGATTAGTTAAGTTTGTAGACCCCAAACTTTTCAGAACTACTAAATTCCTTCCAAACAAAAGGAAATCTGTAAGGGTCACATATGTTTTGTGAGTTCTGGGTTTGGGCCAGAACAGGTTAATTTAAGAATGTCATATGAAACAAAGAGGTATTTTATATATGGTTTAGCAAAAAGAACAGGTAGAGCTCATTGTGTAATTATCTGATTTCAAAATTCAGGAAACTTGATTGTCTTGCCCATTTACACTCTTTATGTAAGGTCAGTGAGGGGTTTAGTTTTTCATTCATCTCTAATAAGAATGAAATGAACATAACAAGCATTGCAACAGAGTGAAAGGATTGTGATATGAAAATGTATGCTTGAATATCCCATCAGAGATGGCTGTAAATTCTGCACTATCCATTACTTGCTCAGAGTGCTATTCCACATGTGGACTAAGAATGAAGGTGTGAAATCATTAGAGTTTATATCTCAAGCTGGCTGTAAGCTTTAGCTTATTTCTTCAGAAGTGTCACTACTTCCTGTTTAACATATCGACCTGCCTATTTGGCATTTGACAGCACTATTGAATTTTTGCTGAATTTTATGCTTTGGGAAGGACATAAAGTAACAGGTTTTCCCCTGGGCTGCCCCCTTCCACAGCATCAAATTTACTACAGAAACTTCAGAAACACTTTGAATCTCATGTAAATATGTTATTTCCTCTTTTCCATTGGAGGAAATCTTTTTTTCTGGCAGGTGGCAATGGAGTGGTAGGAGTTAAGGGTCCCTTTACTTTAGAGAGGTTGTTCGGAAACAATCAAGTGTGTTTCCAAAATACAGGTAAATAAATGTCCCCTTTGCCCTTTCTCCCCATACTTTCTTGGCTGTTAGAGGTGATTCTCAGCACATAAAACTGTCTTTGATGATCTCTCTATGTACTCTCTTGGTACCTTGTGCCTTCTTTATTCTTTCACAAAGCCCAGTCTCTATGCTGGAACCACAGGTTCCATTAGTTAGTCAGGGGTCTGAAAGGTAAATGTTGTAACACTGAGAAAGGAAACATCCACATTCTATTGCAGATTCAAAGTCAGTTTTTAAAAAGTGTTTTGACTCCTAATTCCCAGTACAGCATGAATTACAGCTGAAATCAAGATGTTCTTCCAAAATGGCTGTTGTGACACTTAGCATGACAGCAACAAAAAATTAGGTGCCTGGAATTCACAGCAGTCATGTTGCCATCTAAATACTGTATACATATAGGAAAACATAGACATAGAAGGTTATTAACAGTCACCAAAGCAAACCAAAGATAGTTAGCAAGGCAAGCCTGAGAATAAAAACTGACTTGGGTTTATACACAGTTCTGGTGTGCAGACCTTTGCTTCTGTAACACAGAATGTCAGCATCACCTTTTCGCTTTAGGTGTCTAACGCATGGACTAAGGCACAAGTGGCTGATGGTTTCTTTCAAACATGCCCAGAAGAAGAATATTTAGAAGATGGGTTGTTGAAAGGAGTGAGTGTGTGTTTATGTATGTTTCTTTGTTGAAAGGGAGTAGCAACATTTTCAATAGACCCAGGGGGGAGAAAAAAAGTGCCATATACTGAAAGGAACTGTAACTCCAATTGTCCTCACCAGCCATATGATTAAGAAGGTTGTTGAGAGAAGATGTGTCTTAATGGCTTCTCTGGAGTCTCAAAAGAGCATTGTTTATAGGAAACAGATCCAGTCTTCCCTCTCCTGCTACTCTGCTTCATAGCTTTAAGATACTGTAATTCTAGGTTCCACTTCACAGGAGACAATTAGATTTACCAATATTTAATTTTAAATCACAGAATGTTCATGAGAACAATAACTTCAGTGAAGGGATGGGGACACACACAGAGCTCATAATTCAACTAGAATTTAGCATTCTAAAACTTTCCTGTTGCTGAGCCCATTCTTTCCAACCCCCGTTTCATTTTTTCTCTTTGTCACTTTGCTCTGCCAGCATTCAGTGTTACTATTTTTTTTTCAATTACCCTCAGATTTTCATCCATCATACTACAAATGCCTTTAAAGTTTCTTTCCTTTTTTCTTTTCTTGTCTAATAGGTCATGACTTGTTAAACAAGCATAGGTCTCCCTTTTTTTCTTTTTTTTTTTTGTCTATTTTTTTGTCCTTCCTGCTTTGCCTGGACTTGTCTGAGGAGAGAATGAGTGATTAAATTCTTTATTAAAGAGTAGGAATGACTGAAAAGACCATGGATTGCAATCTCTACAATGACATTTTTCATGCTGCAGTAGTGACGAGGTAACATATGTACTCTGTTGCTTCAGGTCAGGTGCAGGAGATGAAGAAGATTTAAGTTGAGGAAATCCCAGCCCACAGGACTGTCCTTTTGCCTTATAAGGAATAATTAAAGTCTACCAATTATTTCACTTTTGCACATTTCTACCAGTCCTGAGTACACACGGAAAATTTTTGAGTCAGTTAGTACATTAAGGTGTTCCTTTACCACCTTTCAGACATTAGTTTCACTTTCAAGTTCCTATCAGAAATACATGTTTTGGCCAGTGTAGTCTTCCTAAACCTAAGGAGAAAATCTGAATTACAGCACTGACTAGTTTGATAATATTATATTATTTTAACCATTGTTGTGGACACTTCTGGCGTCTTTCTCAGGAGAGAAGCAATTTAAACTATTCTCCTGTGACTTCATTTTTCCTTTTGAATGTTCTGTTATGGAGTCAAGAATGAAGATGCACTGATCCACAGAAGTGGATAAGAGCATGATTATATGTGATTAAGGGATCAAAGACAATCATAATAAAAGTTTAGCATATGGGACAGCCACAGCAGGAAGAGACAGAAAGGCAGGCATGTACATGGCAGGCAGAACACTGTCTTCAGACAGAAATCTTAAGCATAGACAACTGTAAAATAATTTTGTTTCCTAACACACTCATGGTGAAATCCCGGGCCAATTATAAGCAATCTGGGTTTATCAGACCATTGAGGTGATGTTGAATGAAAGACCTGAGACAATTTCACAACTTGCAGCCACCAAAGGGAATCATATTGCACTTCCTTCTACACCCTCACAGTGTTTCTCTGAATAGTGTCAAAGAGACTATTTCTTACCCTTTGATTAAGCAGTTCAAGTTTTCATTTTGGAATTATTATTGATGGTTGGTTGATTTTCTGCAGAATTAGTGTGCTGGCCTCACTTACTTGAATAGTTAGTTATGTAAGCACCAGAGCTGACACAAGTTGAATTGAAGGAATAGGATGATAGAAAAGGAGGTAAAGCAGAACCAAACCATTCCAGGGACACAAAGTGAGGCCGGCTCTGTCTAGATTATCTGAGAGCACCTTTAAATGCCAAATAGTTGAATACAGTCAACTTGAAGTCTGGTAGGGCAGGCAGAACTTGACTAAAGCTAAGAATAACCAGATGACTGTCCCTCAGGACGCAATCTTTTTGTAACTTACTCATTTTATTTCCATTTAGATTTGAAAAGGTGAGTTACTTGCATTGATATTACCTGGTCTTTATGATAATCTTTATGAAATTTTCCCTGGTTTAAGTTTCATATTTATTAAATGAGAGACTACTCAGATGACCTATATCAACATTATTAGACCGGTCTTTCTAGTACAATGCAATGACTCCATTCATTTCCAAAATCTTTATAAACAGATTCAAAAAGGAACTAAATGCTGCTCCTTAAAATGAACATATCCCTATGCCTTTCAGTGTAGTCCTAGCTGTGCACAGTCTCTCCTGCTGACTTCAAGACTCCATCAGTCTTTGGTCTCATCTCCAGATGCATGCTTTAGGATCTCATCCTAAAAAAACTCAGCAAAATACTAAGCCACTTCCTCTGCTACTGGTGTCAGAGATGGCAAAGAAAATGTATAGGAGTCAGCTTCATCTTCCAGCTTCCTTACCAACAAATGGGCTTTTTTTAGATCACAAGCTACTCCAAATTTTATTTAAACTCTCTGTTTATTAGACAATATTTTCAATGTATGCAAATGTCAGCTTTAGTGAAGTCAGTATTACATTAATATAACAGATAGCACTCTCTGGGTTCATCCACACCAGTAAATGAAAAGATTCCCAAGACTGTTCTCTGTCATTGAGGCTGTTGCATAAAGCTTGATTTAGGGAGAGATTCAGGTGAGAAAGACAGTAGACTTGGAGCAATGTCCTACAGGTATGAGTCCAGCTCTTGGAAGTTTTGATTATGCTTTTCCAATGTTTAGAAACATCCTCTGATTGTGTGTAAAAAAGACAATATTCACCAGGCTTACCAATGTCTAAATGGATGAAAGAGCTATAATGACTGAATCATCTTTGATTTTCCCTCCAAAGTTACTTAAGTCTCTCAGGTATGGGCTTCATTCTGAATTATCTCCATATGATAGTTAGTGTAAATACTCTCATCTGCAGGTAGTTCCCCAATAGAAATGACAATATGTCTAGTAGGGGAACTGAAAAAGAGCTTGAGAAAATGGTGCTTTCTTAAAGCAATAAATCAGTGTCAGTGACAAAGATAAATATGAAGAAAACAATATTTAACTTCTGCAGTGTTGTCAGTCTTAAGGAAACAATGTTTATGAGGGACATTAGTGAAAGGTGGTACAGACACAAATTATTACTCTGCAATATCACCACAGAAAGAGCATCAAAAATTGGAATAAGCTTTCATAAAAACTACTCATAATTCTCAGACAAAGTTGATGCAGTGATGTGTTACTACAGTTAAGTGATTTTTCTTGGATTTTTTTTTAATGCTCATTAGTAATTAATTTTTCTCCTTTAAAGAAGATGAGGTCTTCTTTGCATAAAAATGAACCATGGACAATTTCCAAGGGACTGAATAAGTCTTTTTCTTACCATGCTCCAATAAATAACCTGGGCTAGGATATTCAAAAGAGACTTGTTCAGAAAGGCAATTCAGTAACTATGTTTATTTAATTTATCTGATTTTGGGTTAGATATTTGTTGTGGAGGGAGAGAATTTCATAGTATTTCTACCTAAGGTTAGGAGCCCAAAAATGCCTTGGTGCCAATAAAGAAAAATATTTAACCTCAGGGCATATCACTGCAGCAGTTAAGCAGTAGTAAGGCTCTCTATTTAGGTATTCTGATTTGACAAGCTCATTACCCACATGAAAAGTTCATCTTTGAGATCCTGGAGGAATAAGAGGAAAGTTTGGAATGAAGAAAAGAGAACCCTTTGTTTGACCCTGAAAGCAGAGCATTGTGTATGCAAATATATGTGATACAATTCTTACAAATAAACTGATGACAGGATTATGATTTGTCCTGTTTAGTCAAATAATTATATATCCATATAAGTGTAATTGCTATCAGTTTTCACCAGATGGTTGTGAAAAAAAATATGAAAAAATTAGAAATTATCTGTCAAAATGCATCATTCCTTGGAGTAAAAAAGACAAAAATACACAATCTGGAGCAATTTTGTTAATCCAACATAGAAAAGCTGAGACAGCCTCACCGAATCATTTTATCCCATAGGATGTACTTCTTACACACATCACTTCTGATCTGAAAAGCTTTCACACTAGTCAAGTTCATCTAAAGGATCTGATGGACTGTGTCCTAATATTAGGGAATTTTTCATGATATTGACAAATGCCCACCAGAGTCCAGAACAAGGTGGAACCACCCAACTCATTTTCATCTGTGACCTACTGGTATAGTAAGCATTAATTTGAATGGAAGTCTTGGAAATATAGTAGCTTGCTCATTACTTTCTGTTCGCTGTCACATCTATTCTGTGACCTACTGCCTCCATTCCTCTGTTTTACTCTCAGACCAGCTGCTGTTAACTATTATACTTCTTCCTTTTACTGCTTTTCATTCGAAGCTCTAATAGGCAGTTATTCTGAGCTCTGTATGATCTAAAGAAGTCTTGGGAAAGAGACATATGCACCTATGTGTGTAGTGTGGAGGGAGGTTACAGAGTGGAAAATAAAATAATATCTGCATTCGTTGGTATGCTTTCAATTTGAATTGATACAGAATTATCAAGCAAAGTTATCTGACCTGTGTTATGCAGGAGGAGTAACACAAGGTCCCTTTTGGACTTAAAATCTATGAATCTATATCAGCAATGGAAAGTACATATGAGGTGACCTTCCCAGATTCACAGCACGCTTCAGTCAAGAATGTCTTATCTGACTACCCATTTAACAAGTAAAGTGTTATAAGCAAAAATCTCAAAAGTGCTTTGGCATATTTTAAAGGCAAACAAGGCCATTTGCAATGAGTCATTAATTTTCAGAAAGCATTTGAGTTTTTCAGTTTGGGTTTTCTGTTGTGAGTTGTTTTGTTTTGTTTTGTTTGAGTTTTTTTAAGTGCAGATTAAAATGTGGGTTGGGAGGGATGCTTTTTAAAGGAGATAGAATAGTTCCTAGGTAAAGGTTCTTGTAAAGGAGGGTTCTGTCAAATGTCTGGGTTTTTCCTGTTTCAGAGACAATTAGTACACAAAGAGAAAATTGTTAAGACACAATTCCCTAGTTTTTATTCCCATGTTTAGCTATATCTGTAATTTATTTGAAAGAGTATAAGTAATTACTGGAACGAGCAATATGTCCTTCAGATGTAACCTTAGTAGATACTTAATTCTTACAGTTTCTTGACCAAAGTAGGATAGTACAAAATGACCTTGTTAAGTCTAAACTAGCTGAAAAAGGTGTCTAAATAGTTCCAAAAGTGTGAATCATGATGAGCTGGGACAGAGCAGTCCAAGGTCTCTGGATGACTGAGGGAAGGGTTCCTGGAGGCTTTGTGAAGAACTTCACTGGAAGAAAGCAGAGGGAGAAGAATTATGTCCTTCATTTCCTGCCTCCTGAAGACAGAGCATGGGTAAGAGCATGGGATGGAGGCAGCCCTTGTCTTCCACTGGTGATTTAAGGTCTTTCCTTATCTGTGTGATTTTCATTTCCAGTCCCACTCTGCAATGGTTCAGCCTTCATTTCCTGTTAACACATGACAGTGCTGTGCCTTTGATGAAAAGGAGGGCGAATGAAGGGCAGATGAGGCAACATCAAGTCCCCTTTCTTGTTTTCTCCCCCTCTCCAACATACAGTGATACACCAAGTCCATCATCTGTCTTCCAGCAACAGGATGTGTGCATGCATATGTATGTTTATAGAAAGCACTGTGCTAAGGTTAGGTAGCTTGTTGAGATAAAGTGTCCTGTGTATCTCATCAGGAAGTTCCTTGAAGAAGGTTTATTGTTGACCACAGGGCTTAATGGATCTGAAATGGACAACTATGCTTTGATCCATGTTTCACCCCAGGGTTCCTGCTTCATGCATACACTACTTCATTTCAAGGTTTTGAGGAAGAGTGAGGCATCTAGCATTGCTGTCTAGGGAAAAAAAGACCACAAATCAAAAAAATTACAAAGAAAAAAATGTGTGGACAGTTTACTTTACAGTCTAGTTTCCAGACACAGTGAAAACATGAGCTAGGCCACCTCAGCTGGCCAGGGACCAGGGCTCACTCCCTGACATAGGTCACTAAGTCAGTAAAAGAATATTCTTTATCTCCTTCTCTGTCTTGTTCAAGGCCATGAGTTTGTTGCCTGTATCAATCTACTCCCTTTCTCACCTACCTCCTTTGCTTGCAGTTAAAATATTGCCTATTCTGTTTTCCTACATAAAAGATAGTTCCTGACATGAATAGGAAGTATTCTTCTATAGCGAATGATGTATTATATATTATAGAATTCTACAGTATAATATACTATTCCTGCAATAGTATTCATATCTTTAAACCTGACCTGTAGCTAGACTGTCAGTGACCCAAAACCATCAGAATGCATGAATATCCAGTCTCCCATATTAATGTCTTTTAAACTTTTTTTTTTTTTTTTTTTTCACTATTCTCAAGAAAGCCTCTTAATAAGGACAGGACGTCAATACTTAGGATAGGAATTGTGTGGGGCTGTAAAACTTAAGTTGTAATGGAGAAGATTTTGGTGGATCCTGGGTACAGAATGGGACAAAACACTGAGGGTCTCCTCCAGCAACCCACATGAAATCCTGTAGCCTCTGATGCCTTGAAAATACATCAGAAATTCTGCTGATTATGTGCAGAGTTATGGAGACAGCCTATTCTCTTTTCTTGTTGCTCTCATTGCCCGCAGCAGAGAACCTATTGTCTTATCTCCTTAGGCAAATGCTTCATTTGGAAAGGACTTGAGTCCAAACATAAGTGGGCTGATGGTACAAAAATCCCTCATATACTTTCATTATTAGAAGTATTTTTTATTTTTATTTTCTCTCTGAAAACACATGCACAGTCACACAAACATATAGATTCATTTAACATAATGAAGAGGAGAGCTGCAAAACTAAGTACAGTATGTCTGTATCTACTCTCTTGAAATATCTCCAGTGTCTTCCCATCAGCATCTATCTCAGAGTCAGATTTCTGATCCATGCTTTCAAACCTGTATTCTGAATGCATTGCACAACATGACATGCTGCAATCAGAAATGTTTTTCTAATTGTAATTAAGGAAAATTCAAAGGTGTTGTATTTAATCAATCTCATCAAAAGTTGTGCATCCCAGCAAAACCAGAATGGGCTATGATCATACACTTGGGCTTTGACCATGGAACAGAGTGTTCAGCAAACTTCCAGAATAACTTTTTCTTTACATTTTACCTTTTTGCTCCCAAAATAGTGTTAATACCTGAAATAGAGGGTTTTTTTTCCTCTCTCAGTCTCCCTTTCAGTATCTTTTTAATGGACTGTAATGACTATGATGGTTTTTTATTCCAATAAGAAAATTCATTTATATAGAGAAGGAAAGTCAAGATCTAGAAGATGAGTCAGGACACAGAAATGCAATGAACATTCCTGCCAGGATAAAAAATAGAGATATCACCATAAATAAGGCAGTAATTTCTGAGATCAAAGCCTCTCTACACCAGGATCATCCAGAGCAGTACCGTCTTCTTCAAAACTGAGCAGTAGAAGACATTTAGAGAAATAATAAGACAGACAAAACAGCTATAGAGTGATTTCTCGATGATACATTTCCCCAGATCCTGGCAGCTCAAGATGTTAACAACTCCTGAACTATAACTAACACCCATTGCCCACTGTTTAATAGCCTCCCATGAACCAGTTCTTTCTGAATTTGTCTATTGCCTTTTTTAATCCACTTGGAGCCTCAGAAACATCATAAGATGATGAGAAACCCAGTTTAATAGTGTGTTGCATTAAAATGACCATCTATCGTTTCAGATTTTTTGTTTAAGAGTCTCTCGAATACTGCTTGATTTCTGTATTTTAAGGGCTAATGACACTGTTCCATTTCCCTTTTCCATTCTGTACATGACATTACAGGCTTCTGTGAGAAACCTGACACAATTATCGTTTCACCATACTTTAAATTTTGACTACTGAAGTTTTTTCCTGTACCATACCCATCCACAAAAACAGATCACTTTTTTGAGCACATTTTCCTGCATTTTACTTCTGACTCTGATGTATGACATTTTTAGAAACTGTGAAAACTACAAGCACTATCCAAAATATGGCTGTACCTTACACTTATTCCAAAACTGCTACCTTACACCTTCATTTATTTAGTTTCATACAAGAGCTCCTACATTCACTAGAACATATTATTATTTGAAGACACTGGGATTTAAACACCCTCATTCTCCATTTATGGGCCCAGATTCTCCTTGGTTTTCATTTGTGAAGGGGATGTTTTGGCCCTATGAGCAGTGGAACAAACCCTCAAGATAAGTAACATCTGAGGCAGCTGCTCAAGTGGATCCATCATTATCACTCAAATATGCTCTGTGGATAAACAGAGGCCTTCAGTCCCTGGGGCTGTTAATCTGACACCTTTCATGAAGCACTAAAAGAATTCACTTAAAATTAAAAACAATGCACAGCTGTTTCAATGGATAAGTCATGCCATTTGCATGAGGATAATGGATAATCAATATACAATGGTGACACAAATTAAATGTGGATTAAACAGTCATTGTTCCACAGCTATGCTCTGTGTGATTTTTCCAGATATCGGGTGATAGTCCTATATTTTCTATTATTGCTTTGAGAAGAAAGCATTTTCTTCTTTTGGAAGATCCTGCTTCTTTATCTGCCACACTGATACAAAGTAAACAAATGAAAGTGCTAATTTTCCACATTTATCTACAACATCAGAGGTCACCTTTTGGAGAGAAGTAGAGTTTATAGAAGGAAAATATTTTTTCTCCTTGCAGTCCTTATATATTCCTGGTGCAAGACATTATGCATATGGGGCAATAATAATAGAACAGGATAAGTTTACCTAATTTTTAAATTCTAAAAGCTATCTTATTTCAGATAGTCTCTGTAGTTAACAAGGAGATATAGACACATATCCTAAGAACAGGACATAAGGCAGACAGGATGGAACATTCCCTGGAGACATGTGTCTCACTCCACTCAGTACAGAGGGAGGCAATACAAACTGCCAAGTTCAGGTGTCTAAATGCTGAGTGGCTGCAACTACATAAAGTGAATGTTGCTCCTACTTGCTCTATAAGAGTTGTCTAGTAATATTCAAATGTATTAAAAAATAAAAAAATTCCTCTTTTCAGTTTACAAATACAATAGTAAATATTTCAACAAAGTTAACGTATTTAAACTCACAATATTTAGCCAACATTAGGAAACACAGTTACTTCCAATGCAGAAGAGTAACCTGCATAGTTTATCAAAAGTTACACAGAATTTTTCTGAGGCAAAAATTCTGGACTCATGAAATCTTAAGCTTATATCATTCTTCTCTTTAAGCTTCAGTGGAATTTAGACACTGAACTCCTATGCTCTCTTTTGAAATAATTATATTGCAGTACCCAAAATTTCACCTTAGCCTCAGTGACAGGGAACATCTAAAAGAGGCAGCAGAAGGAACCTAGGCACAGGACCAAAGGTGGAATTTACACTCTGAATATAGCTCTTAATCATTTCAGATAAGTCAACCCAAAACCATAATTAATAACAAAAAGTAATAATGAACTTCTGTCTAACATACACTACTTAACTAACCTCAATTCAAATCACTGACCTAGAAGTATTAAACTCCCTTTCCTATTACTAATCAGATGAGAGAAACATCCAGTGCTCAGAGAAATTATCTTTTTTTTTTTTTTTCATTTATTTCACTGAGACAAATTAAGCTCTTTTCAGTCTGTGATATTTTTTCACAGGCAGAGCTGATGGTAAAAAAAAAAATCCCACTTTTTTTTTTGTCAAAACATGTGTTGAGAGAAAAAAAAGGTGGAGAGTGTTAAAAATCAGAATTATATAACTTAAATTCTTAAGAAATTCTCATCCATTTCACATAGTTCTTTACCTTGGAAAAGATAATATTAGAAAGTTTCATTCTCCTTCTATTTAACCTCATCACTTTTCTTTTAAAATGGAAGATTTCTGGCAAAGTAAAAGTGAGCAATGTATTTTATTATGGTGGTAGGTCTGCGAGTTCAGGGCTCGTCCTTCAGCCAGGCTGAAAAACATTCCACTCATCCCTGCTATGCATGACTACTTGAACATCAGCATTTGCAATAAAAAGGCAGTCAGAGACTGAGACAAACCTCAGACGGACTTGACACTGGATATTAGAAACTATTTAGTTCTGTATTAACACTGCTTTTTCTTAGTCAGGAGTGAAATTTGCACTGACCTCATGGGGAACAGAGGAAGGCCTATGCTGTGTACTTCCAAATAGCTCACCAGAAGTCTTTAAAATAAATTCCCTTGTTTGGCTCTCCTGTTTGCCTGTGATCTATACTGTAATGGGAATGGTTTCTGCACTGCTACTAGCTATGTGAGCTGCTCACCATTCCCAAAGAATTTTACTTTCAAGTTGTTTGGAAGCTGACATTGTCTTTTTGTAACATATTTATCTGGGTGTTTGCTGGCAGGGAGAGAGAGAAATGCCAGTTATACAAGTGAGAAAAACTGTTTTACAAATGAAAAAAATGTCTACAATCTGGGAGATTTAAATGACTCAAACATTAGGATACACATTTAAAGCAAAGCCCTGATGATATATTTGAATCCTGCAAGTGCTTGCACATGCGTGTAATCCTTGGCTAATCAGTGAAGGAATACTCACATGACTTAAGCTATTCACAGGTATGAGACTTTGGATGACTGCTCCCTCAAGTGGGAATATTAAAATATCTGCAAGTGGAGGAGCAAGCATGGTTCTTGCTGAGAGTCACTTACTATCAGCTGCAAAACCACTTGTATGACATACCCTGCATGGCACACACCATCAGTTAAGCAAAACTGCACTTTGATAGATTAGAAGTGCCCAAATAGCAAGGTTTTACACTAAGCATCAGTCAGAATTTCATCTGTTTGGAAAAAGAGAGTTCAGATCAATGCCCATCTATTAACACTTGTCTTTTAAAAAACAACCAAACAAACAAAGATTTAAATTTTCTTTATT
Source organism: Chloroceryle amazona (assembly GCA_027560015.1). Taxonomy (NCBI): domain Eukaryota; kingdom Metazoa; phylum Chordata; class Aves; order Coraciiformes; family Cerylidae; genus Chloroceryle; species Chloroceryle amazona. Next base: position 14,053 of record JANHFX010025247.1, read on the forward strand.
TTTAATGATGTCTGGCTGTAAGAGCAGCTAATTAGAAATATTTAATGCAGGAGAACATCTGCAAGCTAAAATTGTTTTCAGCTTAAATCTTACCATTTGCCAGTTCTGAAATAATATGTTAGGCATGTTGCATTCTCTCTCAGTATGATAGCAACTAAAGTGGCTTAAAATTGGATTCATTTATAAAGCTGGACACCATTAATATCACCCCCTGCATGACAGTAATTCATTTCATTCTGGTTTGTCTGCACAGCGGTAGGGGCTCTGGTCCTTGTATTCAGATCACAGTCCTAATTAAGTATTCATTATAGAATACATATTTTTTCATTTAAGACAGAATATCAAACATTCATGCCTGGTATTAAACTTGTTTACCATCAGCCTATTGTTTTATTAATAAACACTGCCATACAAGTCAGCACTAACTTCAGGGTCAAAAACAGAGCTGGGTTGAAACTTGACCCTCACATAAAAATTTCTGGGGACTTTTTGGAAAAAAAGCTCCAGCCTTTGCATTGGTACCAACCCCTCTGATTTCACTGGGACTAATAAACTCTCATGATATTTTTATTGTACTTTCTGTTTGAGTGTATCTGAAATTTCATGAGAAAAACCTGGTTAGAAGGTCTTGGTATCAAATAAAACTCTTTTGTAGATATTTAGGTTTAGTTTGATTTCAACCTTGAACTCAGAAACATCAAGGTAGATTTCTAATGCACTTAATAAATTCTTCAAATCAAGAAGTCAGAGGAAACTTTCTTGATTCAGAGTGAATATGCTAATTTCTGTGCACCATGTAACAAGAGTTGGAAACCCATCCTGCTGAAAACAGCTTGCACTTACAGAGTCATAGTTTTAATCAATTTGCTGTTCTCTTTTTCCTCTCAGGTCTGTCTGAATCAAAGCCCACAGGACTTTCTTAACCCAGCTACAGAAATGTCAGAGACCAGGAGTACTTCAACAGTACCGTCACTGCTGTGCTTGACTTACCCTGGTCTGATGTTCCTCATCTCCCCTTGCCTTTGCCAAGCAGAAAAACTCTGTCTCACCTTCACCTTCCCAGAACATTTGGAAGGCATACTCTTTCTGTGAGGTCCTTTTACTGAAAGAAATCCATATGAATTCTGAATCTGTACCTTGCAAATATCTCATAGTCTTGCTGGAAGTTTTCCCAAAGGTAGAAGAAAGAGTCCACAGATATGATTAATCTTACCTAGCTTTGGAGATGTAAAAAAATATATTCAAAAATTTGTGCTGGGGAAAAAAAAAAAAAGTGCCTCTACAGGAAAATACAGCTGAACCATTTTATAGGAGTACCTTAGGATAAGGTGAATCAAAGACTAATGCAACTGTTCAAATATAGGTTTATAATGCAATTAAAGATGCTGTTTGATGTCTGAGACTTTGTGAGAAAGAATAGCTCTTAGATGCCAGAATCCAGCCTCTCATTGCCTTAATCTACCTTTGGAAAGTTCTTTAGGAACTCCAAAAGACCAGGCAGGATTTTCTCATGTTTAACTCTTTCTCTTAACTTGTCATTTTTGAATAGGCTGAGATCTGCTGAAGTTAACATGCCTTAGTTTTCAGCATTGTCATCACTTTCTGCATTTTTGATTTAAAATAAGACTAGAAAGGCAATAGAGATTGTAAAGAAATCTACAGCCATCCTTAGGTTTAGAGCATGCTGAAGAAAATCTAGATGAATTCCAGTATTTCCATCTTCATCCTTTCCCCATAGAGAGACTGCCCAAAGTCTCGGGATAAATGTGAAGTAATCTGGTTTTATATATATAATATATAAAATAATGGAATAAATTCATTATTTGAACAAAAACTCTCCAGCTTGACAGTACACTTCTCAAACCAATTTTGAATGGGAATTTTTATTTCTTATACTTGAAATAGGTTAATATAAAGAGAAAGAAGAAACTTTGTAGGATGATTCAAGCCATTACAAGTAGAAATATTTTGAAGAAATTAAGGGAAGCTATTTCTTAAACATTCTTCTGTGAAAAGTTTTCTGACAGCCCTAGAAGACTGGCGATGGAAGTATTTTGAGATATATCACTTGGGTTATTTAAATCTCTTCTGGATAAAATACCAGAAAATAATCATAATGGGAAGAAAGAGAGAAAATTAACATATAGTAATTACCTCTTTCTTTTTTTTTTTTTTTTTCTTTTTTTTTGCAGAAAGATATGGCATTTTGAAAAGTCATTAAAAAACAAACAAACAAACAAAAAAACTTTTTGGATGAAAAAAACCCCAAAGTCTAAAGATAAAATTCTACTCCTTTGAAATTTTCAGTTTAGTTGAAAGCTTGATTTACCACTTAAATAGGAATTTTGATTACTGAGTTATATTCATGGGTATTACATGACACATTTCAGTTAAAATGACACACATAAGCCCAAACATTCTATTTATATTGTTTGTTAATTTAGTTCATTTGGGATTAAACAGGCTGGGGAGCACAGGTGAGTAGTATCATCAAGCAAAGGGACATTAGGGAGTGTCTAGGGGTCAGAAAAGGAGGAGTTGGCCTCAATCCAAACAGTATGTGCCAACACCTGAACTGTGGTCATACCTTATGGGAGATTGATTGAGTACAAATATCCATCATGTAGATACCTCTGAACTAGTTACCTAAGAGTTTCTTTATAATCAAGAGGATGATTCTTTGCATCCTAAAATAGGTATGCAAAACAGACTGTATAAGTTGCATCTTAAAAGATCCTACCACTCTTTGTGGAGTAAAAGATAGTCCATTCAAAGGGAGATGATGCTGTAAATGTCTCCCATATACAGTTGGGTAAGATGAATCCAAGAGGCTGCTACGCAGTTCCCTGTTGTGACAATTAGAAGGCATATACATATTTACATCTTCTTAATATAACTTGAAGACTGAGGTCAGCAGTAGGTTAACAAAGTATTAAGACTATCTTCCATCATAGTCTTGTCAATTTCCTGAGGAGGGCTTTAAACTAGAGCTGATGGGGAAGGGGATCCTCAATTTATCCCAATGCTACCACCTTGAGGCCAGTGCCAGCAATATGCCATGGACCTGGGTATCCATCTTCAACCAGAGCAGCTGCAGATCATCCAAGTGCATGAGAATGGAATTCAAGTCAGTTAATCAGCTTCAACAGGGGCCAAATTTGGATACCTCTACGCTAATGCACGTAGCACAGGAAAGAAAGAGAAGGAGCTGGAGACCTGCTCATGCCTATATATGATCAGCATCACTGAGACGTGGTGGGATGGGTCCTCTGACTGGAGTGTGGGAATGGATGGATACATACTATTTAGGAAAGGCAGGTAAAGGAGAAGAGGAGGAGGTGTTGCCCTCTACATCTATGACGATGAAGTCTTTAGAACTGAGAGCTTATGGGTCAGGATTAAACGAAAGGCAGGTGCAGACGATATCATGGCAGGCGTCTGCTAGCGACAAATTGATCAGGAAGACCTAGTGGATAAGGCCCTATACAGACAGATAGGAATGGCTTTGTGTTCACAAGCCCTGATTCTCATGGAGCACGTCAACTCTCCTGACAATGCAGCAAGGCATCATCAATCCAGGAGGTTCCTGGAATGCATTGATAATAATTTCCTCCTCCAAGTGGTACAGGATATGATGAGTGAAGGTGCTATGCTGGACCTTGTTCTCATCAACAAGGAGGAGCTGGCGGTTTATGTGAATCTCAAGGGCAGCCTTGGCTGCAGTGACCATGAAATGGTTGAATTCATGATCCTTAGGACAAGGAGAGTGCCCAGTGGGCTCATTAGCCTGGACTTCGGGAGAGAAGACTTTGACCTCCTTAAGGACCTCCTTAGTAGCGTCCTGTGAGATAAAGACATGTAAAGGAGAGGGGCCCAATAAAGCTGGTTAGTATTCAAGGATCACCTTTGCCAAGCCCAGGAGAAATGCATCCCACCAAAGAGAAAGGTAATCAAGAATTCCAGGAGGCCTGCATGGATGAACAGGGAGCTCCTGGACACAGTTAGTTGCAAAAAGAAAGACTAAAGAGGGTGGAAACGGGGTCAGGAAATCTGGGAGAACTGCAGAGAAGTTGTCCAAGCAGTCAGGGATCAGGTGAGGAAAGCTAAGGGCAGATAGAATTAAGTCTGACCACGGTCATCAAGGGCAACAATAAAGGTTTTTATAAGTGATTTGGTGACAAAACGAAGAACAGGAAAAATGTGGGCCATCTCCGGAAGGCAAGAGGGGATCTGGTTACACAGGGTATGAAGAAAGCTGAAGGGCTCAGTGACTTTTTTGCCTTGGTCTTCAATGGTATGGGCTCTAACCATGCTGCCCAAGTTGCAGTCCCAGTAAAAGGGACTGGGAAAATAAAGATCCACCCCCTGTAGGAGAATCACAGGTTTGAGATCATCTAGTGAACCTGAAGGTGCACAAGTCCATGGGACCTAATAAGGTCCATCTGCAGGTCCTGAGCTATCTAGTGGACAAAGTGGCAAAGCCACTTTCCATCATATTTGAAAAGTCTAGTGAAGTTCCCACTGAAGGGAAAGGGGAAAACATAAACTCCATTTTCAAAAAAAGGAGGTAAGGAAGACCCAGGGATCTGCAGGTCATTCAGGCTCACTACTGTGCCTGGTAAGATAATGAAGCAGAACCACCTGAAGACTCTGCCAGGACACATGGAAAATGAGGAGGTGGTTGCTGGAAACCAACATGGTTTCACCAAGGGCAAATCCTGCCTAACAAATTTGCACAATTTTTTTGTGACGGGTTCTCATCATTGGTGGATAAGGGAAGAGCTGCTAGTGTCATCTTCCTGGACTGCTGCAAAGGATTTGACACTGTTCCCCA
>JANHFX010025248.1:8269-39319 GCA_027560015.1 Chloroceryle amazona
ACTCCCCTTGTTAGTAAATATAAGATCTAGCAGTGTCCCTCTTCTAGTTGGCTCATCCACCATTTGCATCAAGAAGTCAATGCTCTCAAATCTAGTTTAAAGCCTTATTAATAAGCCCTTATAATTCTTGTCCTAGAACCCCTGCGAGACAGGCCTTTACCATGTATTATCATCAAGTCTGGTGTCTTATCAAACCAGCCATGATCAAAGAATCCAAAGCCTTGCTTGTAGCACCAGTCTCAGAGCCAGGCATTTATGGACTGGCTATTCCTTCTATTCCATCACATGTCATCACCTGCAAATGAAAGAAGGGAATTCACAGATCCCATCCCAACACCGGTAGTCCTTTCTCACTCAGCATACAATATAATTTTCAGATATCATTCTGGGGCCTAGCTACTCATTGACCAACACTTGGAGATCAGTCAGCAGTTATTAAACTGAAATGCCTTCAGTAGCATATGAGGTAAACCAAGGGGATGGTGCTCAACACTATAGTGGTGATGGCTCCATTGAGATAGAATGCCCCTTAGAGTCAGCAGAGGGAAGCATGCACAGCTTGTGCACAGCTTTACTTATTCCGAGGTACAGTCAGTAAGGTGAGCCAAAGATGTGCCACTTGCTCCACTGACTCTAAATGAAGTTAGGGACTACTAGGTCAGTTGAACCTCTCAGAAGCAGTGAAATGAGTCCTGCTCAGTTGTCTAACACGTCTAACACATCTAACATATTTCTATGCAAGTGTGTCCTAAGGGTTTGGTGCTTGCTTGATCTGAATGCAGAAGACCCATGCTTGCAACTGTTTTGTAAAAAAACGTGGGCAGACTGGCATTAGAAGATGCCTTTCTACAGGAGCCTGAACCCATCTGGCTGCTGGTAGCACTGTTTCCAAGCTTCCTGCTGACTCCAGTCACGTACTCCTGGCCTCTCCTTTGCACCATCTCTGGAGGTCATCTGATCCTGCACTGAATGTTTCTTACGTTTGGTGTGGACTCTCTGTTTTTTCACTTATCGGGTTTATCTCCTACGTCATTATCAGACTAGTAAAAAGCTGCAGAATTGGAGGCAGTGGGCTAGGCAAGTGCAAGGTTGTCATTCACCAAACCCCACATTTCTACAACTGACTGAAACTGATAGGAGATCAATTTAAAATGGACACCAGGAAATACTACTTTATGCAGAAGGCAGTGATCTTCTGCAAGCTTCTGCTGCAGGAGGTTGGGCAGACAGAGAGTATTGACAGATTCAAAATCAGATCAAAGTAGTTGACAGCAGGTCCAAAAGAGACCAGGGAAGAAGGCACCCTCTTCTACCTTTCACTCAATGACAAAGGGTACATTTATTTTGATCTTAGCAATTCATTACGGGCTTGTTTGAGTGATGGAACTAGTACAAGATGGGAAGTAGAACTACAAAGAGGAAAACTGGAACTGGGACAACAAGCAATGTGAATGATCTGCATATTACCCTTAAGTGAAAACAGTCCTATTAATTCCAATATTAAACTTCAGGAAATCTCTTTTCTGAGACCTTTTTACTTTTATTTTAGAACTCTGTCCTGTGCGGTCTTTTCTGAGCAAATTTCTCTTTGACCTCGTGTTGTTTACCATGCACAGACAAGTGATGATCATGCTAAAAAAAAATCTTATAATACATTTCTCTTGAAAAAAAAAATTCTCTCAGAATCAGTCACTGATTTTATTTTTTTTTATTGCTTTGTCAGTGGATCACAAAATAATCCCTCACTTGATTTACCTCCTAAAAGTAACCTCTTTTATTTAGAGACAAAAATTGTGTGTTGAAATTTTTCCTAGATAAACTAAATCAGGCAGAAATCACTTGCATATTGCCTTATAGATCCTAATCATGGGTCTTTCATCTATTCCAATGAATTTTCCACCAGCTCATAAAAACAACCTATGCAGCAACGTCTCAGAAAGTGACATGATTATTAAGAACAAGACTTCAATCAGGAGTTCCATATTTTTCTGCATCTCCTTGGCAAAATATTTGTAGCTGGAAAAGCAAATGGTGACCTTTTCCCGGAAATGATACTTCTCCAAGACTACCTTACTTTGACGTTTAATCTTCATAAACCAGATACAAATGTGATGTCCATACTTCTTACTCTTGTGTATTAGTACATGACTTTATGCTACTTAAATAAAATCTATGATGAAAAAAACAATTGCTACCAAAGAGTTAAAACTGATATATATTAGAACCTGATATATATATATATTAGAAACTGATATTTATTAGAAAACCAAGTACATTCAAAACCAACAGATTTAAAGATGAAATTTTATAAATCTACAGTTTAATTATATTGTGACTTGTGGTAGCCAAGCATGTGGACCAGTGAACAAGGGATCCCTTACAAGCCTATGCCCTGTATTTTCATCAATGCTTTGTTTTCTGACTGTGAAAAACCTGGATGAAGCAGTTACTAAGGATTTAGAATCAGCTGTTCAGGGTTTTTCTACATAGGCCAAATTTTTTTGGTGGATTATACTGATTTTTATGTTAGCTAATAAAAGCTGAAGCAGTCTACAACTTACAGTTTATGATCCTGTATTAAAGTCTGAGAGCTAAAAGTGCTGCTGTGCACTCTTCTCCTAAAAGAGGAAAAGCAAGAGCTAGGTAGGGAATTTGATATTGTCGCTCTATAAATGTATCATCATGCTAATTCTTCAGAAAAAGATCCAGATTCATACTTTTTATATGTTTGTTTTTCTTTTAATGAACTAACTTTTCTTAAGCACATTCTGTTTAACAATTTCATAATTCAGCATTTCAATTTTTCCATTCAAGATTGCTCCTCTTTTTAAAAAATATTTCAGTTTCATTTTTAACTAATTCTCATTTCCAAAAAGTTAATAAGAATAGGAACATCCTCTTGTTGCTTCTTTTAGCTGACCAGGTATTTAGGAAGAATATTGAGAAAGTCACAGAAAAGATATTTTCATGTAGATCATAGAATCATAGAATCGTAAAATGGTTTGGGTTGGAAAGGACCTTACAGTTCATCTCGTTCCAACACCCCTGACATGGGCAGGGACACCTTCCACTAGACCAGGCTGCTCAAAGCACCATCCAACCTGACCTTGAAAATTTCCAGGAATGGTGCATCCACAACTTCCCTGGACAACACGTTCCAGTGCCTCATAAACCTCATAGTGAAGAACTTAAATAATTTATGTTTAAGAAGATTTTATTATGTTTAAGATCTTTGATGATTATGTTTAAGAAAAAAGTATTACTGAAGTGAACCCAATGTTCAGAAGACCACATTTACTTTAAATTTTTGTCCCATTATTAGAATTGCATTTATACTTCCCCTGCATTCAGAATAAGTAGAAATGGGTTTGAAAGAAAACAGCGACTTGGATCGAGTATCACTTTACAAAGGAGCCTGAACTATGGTTCTGGATATTTCTTTTGCAAATGGTCCCTAACTTTATGACAAGCTGAGGCAAAAATGTTCCATGTTCATATTTTACTCTGAAGATGCTGTATTGCAATTTCTGTAGCTTTAAATCAGACCAGAAAGATAGGCCTGATCAGGGCATTTGCAGGCCAAGTTCCATATGCTGTCAGACTTGTGTCAAGACTCATGGACTTGCAGAAGGCTCACTCCCCCTTCCACCTGCTCCTACAGCCCCTAAAACACCTCTCGGCTGCAGTAGACATGAGCAGGCAGGGTAGGTCAGTGTTACTGCAGTCAGACAAGCAGGCATGTAGGCAGGTTGCCAGTGCAGGGTCTGTTGCACTGCCCTGTAATGAGAACATGACCATGAATAGTAAGAAGCTCCATCAAAATTGCCAGACACTGAGGTTATGGAAGACATGCATCACAATTTACTGCTTCAGACCCACTTCCGGCTCAGAGATTCAGACCCCATGGTCCTCTTGTGTGTCTGGTGAGCTGCAGCATGTAAGTGTCTGACACAATCACAGCATTTAGGCCTCTAATGCATAGGGACTTTGAACAGCAGACCACATGGACCACTGAAACAAAGCAGAATGATGACCTAATTTGCCTTAATGCTGATCTGAATAAAATAAACTGTTGCATATTCCATGTTTTTCTCATAGAAAGAGGCAAAATATTTTTTAAATCCATTTACCAAATAAACTCAGAAGTAGGTGGTCAAGAGGCAATGTGAAAAACAGAATAGTGAAGCATCCCCTTTTCTAAATGTCTAAAAGCTTTGCAGCTAATATGTATAACATAGGACTTAAATTTCATTTTTGTTATGTTCTCCTGCCATGACTGCTAGTCAGCACAATAGCATCGTGTTCCTGGCAGTAATGACCCAACAAAGAGACTCTCCAGCGGTTAAATCAATGTGTTGGGAAGTGACCTGTTTTTCAGATCCATTGGTAATTTCAGAAAAAAAAAAAAAATCTGTTAAAATGATTTATTAGCTCTCAAATGCTAGATTAAATAATACCTGAGGAATGCTATAAACTACATTTTAAGTTTCAGAGCCAAATTCTGTCTTTATTCCCTTTAAACACCACACTTCTAGCTTCATTGTGTAACAATGTTGAAAATTTCAAATTAATTTCAGTTTCCATCATAATCATAGAATCATAGCACTGTTTTGGCTGGAAAAGACCTTTAAGATTATCAGGTCCAATGAATAACCTAGCACTGCCAGGTCACCACTAAACCATGTCTAAAAGGGCCACATCTTCACATTTTTTAAATACCTTCAGGGATGGTGATCCCACCACTTCCCTGGGTACCCTGTTCCAGTGCTTGACAACCCTTTTGGTGAAGAAAATTTTCCTAAAGCTAAACCTTCCCTGGCGCAACCTAAGCCTGTTTCGTCTTGTCCAATCTTTTGTTAATTGGAAGAAGAAACTGACACTCACCTCATATGACCTCCTGTCAGTTAGTTGTACAGAGCAATAAAGTCTGTATTGAGCCTCCTTTTCTCCAGGCTTAACAAGCACTGTTCCCTCAGAGGCTCCTTCAACAGCTTTGTTGCCCTTCTTTGGACACACTCCAGAACCTCATTGTCCTTCTTGTAGTGAGGGGCCCAAAACTGAACACAGTACCAAAACCTGCCCTTTTGATATGATAAGATCAATCTCTTCAGTGAATGCTGAAACAAAGTTCTTCACTTTGACTTTGCAAAACCTCAGTACATGTCCTGGTGAGATAGGGCTAATGATTAATCACATATGTAATTAACATTTGCTGTTTAAAGAACATTTTCTATCAGCGTGGACAAAGTTTTATCTCACTGAGGGCCTTTGATGGAAAGACTCCTGCCTAGAGTTGCAATGTGATCAAAACTTTTCTGACTAACTCCCATTTTCCTTTGGGCCTCCCTAAAGCCTCCGTTCAACCGTGTGCTATTGCTGTATAGTGAATGTAGGAGACATGCAGAATATATTTAAATGCACAAAAGGGGAAAATATGAGGGAATGTTTTAATAACTTGTTTTTGAGGGAGGGTATTTGGGAGGGATTATATTTAGACTGTTAAGGACAAATTCTGACCTCACAGAAGTCAACAAGGTTTTTGCACCACCTTCAGGGAAGCAAGAATTTAATTTCCCTCTAACAACTTTTCCTAATGCTTCTTCAACACTGTGGTGATATGCCCATGATAAGTTATCAGGTATCTTTTACTTTACTTAAATCCATAACCTTTTTCACAAGGAAGAAAACCCACACTGAATTGACAATGAATGGTTCATGGAAAAAGAAAAAAAATCTAGACAATTTGAACACAACTACCAAAGCACAGCATTTGCATTTCACCATCACAGCACCAGCATTCATCTTAAAATAATGACACTATTCTAACCCTAAAATATTAACTTCAAAGTAATTTAATCTAATTTATAGTGTTAACTATTCTCTGATAAATTTCCCTTTCACAAAGATAAGTTTCACATCAGAGTACATTTCCCTTTGTTTCCCTCTCAGACTCACTCTATTTGCTAGTACAGCTTATTGTAAAATTCCACTTTCTGGATTTCACATTATTAGGTAAGATAATTTTAGGGCTAACAGTGCAACAGAGAGTTACAAAGGATCGCAGCTGCAGTTGTTACATTGTATGTAACACTAACAGCCTTAAATTCTTGGAGTAGAAAGAATCCAACAATGTGTCATCTCTTTCCCAGGGCCAAGATGTTGTGCCATTCTGGCAGTGGAAATCAGCAGATCTCAGGGTGAGCACAGATAAACAGAACCTGCCTGTCCCTCCCGGCAACCCAAAGCTTACTCAGATCTCTCTGCTCAAGCAGACACATGCTCTTTTAATAAACACTGCACTAAAGGTTTGCCTTCAATATCTGACTTGTGACAGCACTGCTGGTCTTGTCTGGATCTACTGAGCCACCTACAATGGCATGAGCCACCAGTTTCAGAGATGGCTATCCTCACAGCCCTCAGATGTCTAATGCAAACACACTGTAAAGAACTCAGGTCAACCCAGCTACCAACATTTACTGGTTTTGTTTTGCTTCCATATCCCTTCAGTTAACACCTTTTCTAGCATGAGGAAAAGACAGTATTAGAAGCCAAATTATGTTATCTCTTCAAGTGGTTAGCCAAGGTTCAAGGTCTTCCAAGTTCTTTTCCCTAAAAAAACCCTGAAAGTTGAGTCAAGGGTCTTTGTTGCAGAGATAGTGTGCAATAAAATTAAAGCAAAACAAAGCCCCATTTCCTCCTGCACCGTGGGAATCAAAATTTTTTTCTCACAGCTCCAAACATCTTTCACCTGATATGCAGACCCTGAAGTCCCCCTAACAAGGTTATCCCAGTGTTTCTGCACTCTTGTGTGGTTATTCTTTGTTCTGTTTCTTATTTTCTCTGTTCCTTAGCTTCTGCTTCAGAAACAAAGTCGGCAAACACTTCTTCATTAGTAAGCACATTACACATGTGCTTTGCTGGTATATAAAGCAGTTTCACAGTGTTTTTACCGCTGACTAAAACAGCAGACACTTCACAGTAGCAAATCCTCTTGATACACAATTACCATCTCGATTTAACCTATACTTCTGACTCTGCTAAGGAAAAAGCTCCATCCCAACCGAGGAAAAAGGAAATAAACTGTAAGAAGAAGGAATGAAATGAGATAAAATAATATATGTGATAAGAGCATGGCTTTAGAAAAAAGCTTAAATTATTATTATTTTATGACATTAATTTCAAGTAACGACTTCTTAAGAGAAAGGCTACAATGTTGATGAGGTAATGGAGATCCTACCTTACACCAGAAAAAGAACTTTTAGCCAACCAGAGCAAAGGCGGAAGAATTATTTGCTATTGTCTGTAATGTTACACTGTGAGGGTTAACATGGGGTGGGGGAGTCATATTTAGGCTGGAATGTAGTATTGACCTAGGAGCAAATGTATCTGAAAAGGCCATTTATCAATTCAGCTTGCAAACTAAAAGATACCTACTAATCATGACAGTTTTTGAAACAGCTGTTAATGAGTAATTATAATAATGAGTTGCCTTGGAAGAAAAGCTCACTGGTTTTATATTGGAGCTTAATAATTTAATGGCAGATGATATATGCTGTTGTGGAGTATTGCAGTAACTGGAGAATGTGCTTCATGACTCAGAAGGTCTTTGCCAGCACTGCAGTCTAGTGGAAATCTCAGATGATCCATTCTTATCTATTCTCATTATGTTTTTCCTTTCGGTTAACTTTAGGTAAAGGATAACTTTCTGTCACATTGTAGTGCCATTTAAACAATCTCAAGAGTTTTTCTTTCCATGTCAAGTTTATATTCACTGGGGACCTGAGTAATACCTTGTGCACATCTGCTCACTGGGGCAGATTCTGCCTCTTTTGTTCTGTTGGAAAAGTTCAGCCTTCCAACACATTCCCACAGATATGTTTTCAGCTCTATGGGTGAAAAAAATAAAATAAAATTACCAAACCTTTGGCCTCCAGTTGTTCTTCATTGACTTTTATCATTAAATCAGTTTTCATCCAAGTAGCCAGAAGTACTCAGATCTCATCTCCTATTTTATATATTTAGATGAATCTAGAATAAGATACTTATGAGTTTATCCTCAGCAAAGCTTCTTCCTTCTCCTGAGGTGTGAAACACATCAGTGCTCTCCTGTTAAAACATTACTTTGTGACCATGCATTGCAAATCCCATGGGTTCAGTCTAGGGCACTGAGCCCAAACAGTCCAGCTCTGGAAATCTATAAAAAACCCCAACTTCACGCATCACTGCTTGAGACCCGGCCACAAGTACTGCCCAGATGCACTTTATATTTTCACTACTTGCTCCTTCCAGCTTTTGGTGGTAAAAAGCAAAGGTTTTGCGGTAGGTTGGCCTCTCATAAATAGTTTGTACAAATCAGACATCTCAAGTCCCAGAAAGTATTGAAATAAATGCAGAGGTCAGTCAAATATCAGGATCCCCAAACTTTCACAAATCTGCAGTTCTCTGGATTCATTATTACTTCCCAAACCTTTGGATATCCCATTTGTTGAAATATGGTGTAGAATTAATTCACTAGAGCTTCTGTTGTCACCTCAACTACTTGATTTCTCTTATTCTATATACTAGATTCAGACAAGAATTAAACTGACCAACATCTCCTTAGACTTGTCTATTTCATAAGATGCCTTCTGGTTCTTGGTCAGTCAGATCACCACCAGTTTGGAGTTTTTTGTCAGTGAGAATTTCCCACAGTTGGGCTTCCCAACTTCCTCATGTTTTTCATGGGTGTTATTCCAAGAAAAATTTCACCTACATGTTGGTTCTCAGATTCGCCCTCTGTTTTCAGAAAAGCTTAGATGTGAAGCAAATCTCTCTCATACGATGCAGATTTTCATGCTCATGTATATAAATGCAATCAAAATTCCGATTTCATATAAATAATTCAGATGTACTTTATTATCTACATTTTTCTAGTAATAAATTCCAGGTGATTTCACTGTCTCTCCCTTTCCTTCCCCTTTTGTTTTCCTTTCCTTTCCACTAGTTTGTATATCACACAGCCAGATACCAGAAGGGAGCTGGTTTTTTTTTCACTTGGATTATTAATAACTGTTTTACTGGAATAAAAGAGACCAGAGGGAAAATCTTACATTAACTAAATCAGTGAAACCTGCCATTAACAGTAATAGTGTATCTACCTAAGACAATTAACTTTCCAGAGGAAGCTGCTATGAAAGTGCAAGAAACAGTATTTGTCATACAGCAAATTAAACTCAGATACCTTAAACCTTCTTTGGTGACTTTATAGCTAACTTCTCCAGACATTAAAATCTTAAAGGAAGCATGTGTATTTTCTCTAGGTTGGGTATGTGAAACTTTTTATTTGTAAGGCTGAATAGATCTATGCTTTTATACAACCCTTTGAGCTTTCAGGCTTTTTATTTGATTACCTTATATATAAAACCTGAATTATATATAATTATATATATATTATATATATAAGCCATATTAAGCCATATAATTTGGGGCATTATTTATGTGGCTTACAAGTTTTATATGTTCTAGACTTGAAATGTCCATTGACAGGAGTTAGTCAATCACAAATAGTATGTTAAAACATTTTAAGCCCCACAGATATTAAAAATCTTGCTAAACTGATTTTACTTTATATTGGATTACTTTGAACCAATAGAAAATGCAAATCAAGCTGACATTTCCCTGTTCAAATTGCAAGCTTTCAGAAAAACCTTCATTACTAGAGCCCATGGCTTAGCAATAAAGCACACAAGCATTGTTTTACCCATGTACAAACACACGAGACGTTCCAACTGTGAAACTCGGAGCTGAGATCCAGGGAGGTTTGGGGAAGAAGAATATGATTAGAATTAAGTCAATATCAGGAAGAAGTCAGTACCAGCCAAAGGGTCTAAGGTAAATATACATGAATTAATATTTATTAATATGTTAGCAAGAAGGAAAAACAAATTAGTGTAAGCAATAAACCAGAAGTGATTAAATCTCCTGGAATTTAGGACTGTTGAACAGAAGCCGCTTATAAACTGAGGACCTTTACCCTACGTGGAGAGCCTTTCAAAGTGTGCTTGTACACAACACAGTATGAAACACATTTGAGAATCCAGTTCAGATGAAACCTCTCTGACTTAGCTCCCTGGCTTGCAAATCTTATTGAACAGTCATGATGAAATATTCTTCCAAGTATGAGCCTTAATACTTTAATCAATGGAGAGGCAGGTGCTATTGAAGGGTTCCAGCACAGCTATCAAGTGCACAGCTATCAACTGCCTCTAGCAGTTTCAGAGAACATAACTTTGCTTCACTGACAATATACAAACTAAAGCATTTGCTTTAAAAGCGATACTTCAGATGTCACTTGGAAACTAGGACTGGCTCTGGTTTCCTGAGTTACTGTCTCAGATCTCTTTACCACAACCCTAATCAGCATAAGGCATTCATAATAACTGTGTAAGTATTCTGTTGTGGTAACTAAGAAGCTACAGTCATGGGACAGGACCATTGTGCAAACAAGACAAAGCACAAAGAATTACCCATCTGTATAAGAACAAATTGCATCTCCTCTAAATTCAGTTCCACAAAGGAAAACAACTCTCTGGCAGCATTTCCAAACTCATAATTTCTTGTTGTCTCCAGTTGTCTCTATGGATAAACATGTGACCCCCCCAGAAATAAAGGGGTGCTAGTTAGACATTGCAGCTTAGAAGGAAAGAATGCCACCAGAATAAAAGCAATGTCTAAAAGTAAAATGTGAGTCTCTGAACATCACAGTAGAAGGAATCACCACACTGCCAAGTGATGAGACCCAAAGGAAAAGGAGCATGGGCAAGGGGGAAAAATGGACACAGGGAGAATCAGCTGAAGCAGAATGTGTGTCAGGAGACAAAAGAATATAGAATGGGTGGAAGAGAATAAAATTAACGGCTTTTTTACCTTACAGTAAAACAGTGAGCAATATAATGTTGATTTATAGCTGCATCTAGAAATTTTTTTAGCTGTACTTGCCATCAGAGGCATTAGATTAGGAAAAGGAAGTGAGTTTCTTCAAGAGACAATGTTTCTGTCAAAATGTGGTGTGCCTATTGAAACTTATGAAACACTCAGCCTAGAGATGAGACAGTATCTTATAGTGTCCTTATGCAAATTCAATGCAAATTGGCATGGGAAGCAGGATAAGCTGAAAAGCTGTCAGCGCAAGGTAATTAAAAACATATTGAAAATTTTCATTCAACAATCTTAGCTTATTTTTAATTTCTGTCTTGTGTAATTAGAAAGCCAAAATAATTTCTTGGTTTATTTCTCTTTAATAAGTCCATTTCTTGCTATATCTGGACAATGGTTTTGTGCTACATGTGAGAAGGTACCTAAATAAATTGGCTGAACAAATATACCTAAGAAACTATCAATCTGTGTTTTGCAGTGCCTGAAATGAATTAGTTCTTTCCCTTTTCCAACTTCTTTCCACTTCTTATGCTCAGTCTTAAAAAATAAAAAATGTTTATTTCAATTTTAAAACCTGTGAGCTGAACCACCTGACATGTTTTCTCTTCTCTCTCACTTATTTGCACAGAAAAGGCTGGTGCTGCACAGCTCACACCAGGATGTAAACAGTAGAAGAGGCCATTCAATCTGAAAAGCTTTTCATCTGGGCCAGCAGTGTGCCTCACATCCTCACATGGACACTCACCACATGAGCTTTGCATGTTTTCTGCAAACAAAACTTCTGAAAAGATTGTGAAACAGGATGACTGATTACTATACAACTTGTAGGATAAATATTTCCAAGATCAAACTGAAGTTTCATAAGTGAAAAAAAAAATAGTGTTTAAATTGCCATTGTTTATTGCCAAAAGAAAAAAAAATAAAATCTGTAAATTTTATGCCAACTACTAGAAGAAACAAAAATTGCTTATCCACAGGGAACTATGTAAAGCAATAGATGACGGTGTTTTTATCCACTGCTGTCCTCCAGTACACTTCTGTCTGCACTAAGGCTGCTGGATTCTCCTCTAAACATGCTAAATCCATGACAAAATCCCAAATTAGGGATGTAAATGTGCCAGTGTAGGGCAGGAGACCCACTATGCTATGGAGAGAAAGGCAGGCAGCAATCTCGCTCTGGTCTTTTCATCTTCCTCTACAGGACTACAGTGCTCAGGCTGAACCAGGGCAGCGTTCCTTCTTCACAGTTGTAGCATGATTTCTTTGAAGGAGCAATGCCTAAGAGTCAAAGAGGATCTAGTGAGGCTGTTTTTCTTCTGCTGGCTGGAGTCCAGTGGTTTTGTCAGGCACCCCATCCTAACTGGTTTCTTCTAAGAATCAGCAAAGGTTGGTCACCAAATCCAGTGATGGATGGAAGACAGATGAATGCAGACATGAAGGTAGTCAGTGTGACCCATGCCTCTGGTGTGGCATCACTTCCACAGGGCTGCTCCATCGCTGTACCTTATCCCCTTGGACCACCTCTAATACACATGGACACAGCTGCCTAGGACCCAAACTTGACACTCAAGTACTCACTTGTAACACATTGAGGAAGGAACTGCAAAAGGAGAGAAGCTATTGAGCTGGGTCCAAATATTTATTTTGCTCAAGGTTTCTAATATACTCCTTATTATTGAGATAATAAAGAATTTTTAAAATAATTATGAATAAATATAATTATAATTAAATGATTTTTTAAAAATAGTTATTATAGAAATAGTCACCATGCATCACAAAAGATGTTTGCATGTACTTCTGATTAACTGTTTCTGACATATAAAAAAACCAGTTGATTTTCTTTGTCATTTTCAGTCCCTAAGTTGTAAAATTCTCTTGAAGAAGAAAAAGAGACAACAAAAAAACTTGGCTTCATTGGCTCAAGGTTCAGAGCAATCAAATTCTTATGTTTCATGTTCCTATTTCTATTTGCATATTACTTGGGGGATGAACATGCAGACATTAAAGGAAAAATAGGCCACAATTATTAAAATCAAGGGAGTGACATTCTTCCTCACTTTAGCCTAGAGCAAAACCAGCATTTCCTCTGGCAGCAGATTTCTAAGGCAGCAGATGTTCATAAGGAAAAAAGTTACATTACAAAATTGATGAAGATGGTGAATACCCATAGTATGCTGAGAGCAATCAAATTACTCTGATTATTCCTGTGTTCTGAGGGTAGAGCTACAGAATGCACAGGAAGAAGTCAGGAAAGAAGTGAAGGTTAGATAAATGTTGATTTTGTTTAAAAGGAAAAAAATAAATGGAGTCTTCCACATTTGTGTTTCTTCCTTAAATGGACATGTCATTTTCTTTTATTAAAAAAGAATAAACAGTAAAACATTCAGTTAAAACTAGTGTAATTCCAAAACTGCAGAATCAGACAACTCCTGCTTCCATGTCCTTTGGAAGTTCATCATTTGGACACAGGCATGATAACTTTCTTTGTACAAAATGATGTGGATCTGCCAGTGTCTGGCACCTGTATCTATGAAATTCAGGGCAAGATAGAAAGCTACTGCTTTACTCAGACATCTAGAATCAGTGGGAAGATTCCTGAGCTTAAAAGTGTTGCTACACTGTGGCCTTCAAGCTATCCTCAGATATATCATATGCAAAACATAACACATATCTCAGATGATCCAGTGAGAACACTCATTTCTCTTCAATATTTCTGATAAGCTTCTTAGTGCAGTTTATGCTTTCTACCTATCAGAATCAATTTCAAATACCATTGTAAAGAGAAGCATGTGTCATTTTTTTCCTGTTTACAACGTACCTGATGTATTTTTCTGGGATATGTCTTCCAGCAAGTTATGTGGCTTATCTAAAATATAACCTTGCAAGAAGCATGGGCAATGTCCCTATACCAAAAAAAAACCCCAACAATATAGAGACCAGATGACTAAGTCAGGCTATAGCTTCTTGCAGGATTGCAGCTTGCCTAGGTAGATATGCTGTCTCAGGACATGCTTATAGGTCTTCTTGTGTCATCTGCCACTCAGCATTACCTCATCTGCCAGGGGTCACCAGGCCAAAAGCCACCTGTCCACAACTACTATCCCAATGGAAGAATTAATATGGAAAGGAAGCTTCTTTTGGGTTAATGTTGTGCTGGGCAGGTCAGAGCAGATACTGCCAAGTCCAGAAGTCAGTAAAAGTTTTTTTAAGGGACACAACACTTTTATATATACTATATGACAGTATCAAGAATCATTTAGATAAATCTCAGTGAACTGGAGGCACTGGCACAGAAGGAGGCCTGATTCCCTTCCTCAGAACTGAGTTTTGCTCCACATAGAATAAATAAACAGTTGTGCAATATGTGAAGACAGCACGGTGGACTGAAGTGATGTGGTTCTCACTAATGTGAACCAGCCTCTGCAAGCTGCTGAATGGCTCTTTGCAACTGCTTCTCTTTTGTCTTCTGCTACAAAAGTGGCAAATATTTAATGTCAGGATTTGGGTTTTGTTATGTTTTTCTCCTGGCTCTCAACAATGGCACTTAATACTACCCTTATATTTGAAAAGAAATCATCATCTTCACCATCCCTTTCATCACAGCTAATTTAAAACAAAAACAAAAACAAAAACCCAAACATTTTGAGTTCATATTTTCTGTGTTCTCAGAAATCAGTGGGTTGGACTGTAGCACTTTTATTCTTTTTTTTTTATTTTTAGGCTAAAGAGAAGAAAGAAGCAAGAAGGACAGGGAGATAGGTATCTCCAAAACTTCTTTCTCTTGCATGTACAGAGCAAAAGAGGCCAGGCACTCAGAAGGGCTAGGGAGGCTCTCTAGAGTAAATGATTGTTGGTGCTCAGCATGCCCTATTTCCAATAAAAAGGAAGTTTCAAAGTTCAAACTCGCTGTCAGACCTTACAGTTTATCATGGACTACTATTTCCAACATTGTGACAATTCAAGATGTCAATAAATCACTTTGGCATGAACTTGCAGACATGAAGGCCACATCCTGAGACTTTGAGGCCACAGTTTTGAGGCCTGAAAATGAAGATAAGTTGACCCAGCAGGTCTCTGCCTCATCTTTTACACCCAAGATGATCTGTGTCTTCTGTGACACCCCACAGCCTGAGCACTTTCGAACCCATGGGGAGATTAATCTTCATGGTGCTGAGTGCATCTCCCTCCTGGTTTTCTGTGAACAGTAGTGAAAACAATGATCACAATAGTTCTCTCCTGTTGTCATGAGCAAAAGCAGGACATTGTGTTATCTCATTCCTGCATGTAGTTTTGATGACAGCTGATGACAGCTTTGCTTTGAAACTGGTCATGTCTGTTAATAAAATTTTAAGGGTTGCCAGAAGTACAAGACCAAGAGTGCCAGAACACCCTATGATTTTCAGATGGCTACTACAGAGCCATTGTAACTCCAGTGATATCCTCACCAAACCTGACAACTCAGGGAAACACTGTGCATGCATCAAAAGGGTTCAAACAGCAAGAGGAACATTATATAAAAGCCAGACAGACAAATAAACTATAGATCCAAGCAGATCTTTCACCTGCACCCAGCAGTGGCAGGCATAGTGACTCAGTGCTCAGTGTACCCCATGAGGATAGAGGTGCAGAAAAAGAAAAAGGAAGCTCTTGAGGAACTTATGAAAAGCTTGAAAGATTATAATTTCTAGACAGGTTATTGTTGTTTGTTTGGTTTTGATTTGTGTTGTGGAGGTTTTTTAATAGCTGCTTGGGATAAAAGTAAAGGAGAAGGGATAAAAAGTTTTTTGGAGGCCTACATTTAAAAAACAATTCTGCAAATATGAAATATTAAAACGGTCTTTAAATGGCAGATTGTGTTGGCCCTTGACAAAAATATCCCTGTAAGATTATCCAGAAAAGGCATTCAATACTAAAAAATGGCCAGTTAACAGGGACGTGCGAAAAAGAACACAAAGCAACATCGGTGTAAAACTTCTGGTCCGTCTAGGCCGACTGAAGGTGTTGTGCACATCATAGACATTATGTGTGTGTGTGCGTGCACGTCAGTGTGAAGCAACCCCTAGAAAAGTTAGAAATCAGATTTGGAACTGAAAATCTCTTCTGCTGATGCTGAACTAAGAAATGTGATAAAACGGCAATGGACATAATGGTTCAATTCTGGTAGTAGCTGAGGGAAGGACAGACATGGGAAAAGAAGGGGTGAAAATCCCTGTGACAGTATGGAGGAGAGGGATGAAGCTGTGCTTGGGATGGGTTGGGAATGAAGAAGGAAAGCAGAGACTATGCAGATGCTCGATAAGTGCTAACAGATACACCGAACTGAGGGAAAACACTAATGCAGCTCCTCTGTAATACCTCATTAGAAGATATATTTATAAATAACTAGCAAGGGAGTCAAAATATACTGCTATCCTCATACCATGTATGAAGCCAAATGACCTCACTCTTAGTGAGGCTAATATTTTTCCTTAAAACCATGAAGAAAATGAGCTCTGGTCACTCCCACAACAACAACAAAAAAAGCAGAGTATCACAAGGAAAACTGGATAATGTAGCAGTAATGCATAGCTTAGCAGCCCCATAACCTCTGCATTATGCCTTGTTTGATAGGCAAATAATTTTCTGGGAAAAAAGGAAGAATGAGAGAAAAACTTCCTCCATTATAACAATCAGAACAATATGGCCATGTAGACTTTAGCCAACAGAATACTTGAGGATCTGAACTTAGCATGTGACATTCACTAGGGTTCGATGAAAAGATAAATGCAATATTTTTCAGGGACAGATCCAAGCACACACACTACCGGTGCTTTGGGCTAACAGCTGTCTTTTCGGGCTCATACCAGGCAGGATTAAGGTGGTTCCTCCTCCCTCAGCACCACCTGTGCTGCCTGCTTGTGTGCAAGACTGAGTGCTCTGCTCCCTCCCTCCCTCCCTCCAGGACCCACTCACCCACCACATGCTGGGTCAGCCCTGTTTGTACAGTTCCTAGCACAATGACTCATGGCTGTGAGAGGGCTCCAAATCATTTGTCACAGAGGAATCAGGGCTCCTACTGGTAACCTCTTACAGCATAACTGCCAGCATTGGTTGTGTTCTCAGTTTATGGTACTGTGGGCTTAACTGTTCATAGCATTATACCTTTCCCCTGTGCTTTGCAAGACTCAGCATGAGCTTCTAAAGGTTTTCTTCCAGTTTCAGTAAGGACTGTGATTTTTAGGAAATTCTGCAATATCCCTATTTAGCCTTCATTCTTGCAATGCTCTTGTAATAGTGTAGTATCCACAAGCTTTGAGGGCTTTGATCTCAGTTGACTAATAGGCTCTGATTATGGGGATCTTCTCTATGTCTCTATGCAGATTTACAAATTTAATCTTTGAAGTGTTTCTTTCAAGTGCTAACTCTTCATAACCCTTGGATTATACAAAAGTAAAGACAGGATGGAGGTTAGGGGAGTGGTGTTATCTAACTTCTTGAGATGACTTTAAATACTTAACTCCAGTGCAAGTGGGAGGGTCAAAGTTAGGAGTTTATGTCCTCAAGGGAATCCAGAAGAGAGGGAAGTCATCCTGGCAGGGAGCAGGGAATAACTCATTGCAAGAGCTTTGAACTAGGTTTGAAGAGAGAAAGGGATAAAACCAGTCTGCAGATAAGCCCGGGTACAGCTTAACATTTTAACACTGTAAAAGAATAGTAATCTTTCCCAAAGGAAAAAAACTCTTCGTCTTACACTGGTCCTGACCATCACTTTACAACAGAGACCTATCAAAATCTGCAATAAGCAAGAATCCGTGTCATCCTCAGAAGTGTTTCCAGGAGATGACCCCTTCCAATTAAATCATTTCAAATCAAGAAAGGTCATATAAAATTGTCTCCCTCATATGAAACCATAATTTTATATATCAAATGTAGATATCAAAGATAAGTAATAGACAGAGGAGTCCTTTTCTTGTGCAAATAAATAACAACACTCTGCCTAAAATCAGTCTTCTGAAAATAGTTAAGAAAAATACCTACCAAATAGTGTTCGTTTTTCTTATAACTGGTATTAGGATAAAGGTCTTTTCAGGAGCACAGCCTAGTGTTCCTGGTCAACAGATCCCAGCTCTCACCATGGGAATGAAAGTGAGCTCAGGCAACCTCTGACAAGGGCAACAAGCAGGAGAGAGGAAGAGAGAAAGAAGGTAACCACTGTCTTGACATCTTGGATAAAATGGACATGGACCTGTTGGAGCCAAGTCGCGAAGAGGGCCATCAAGATGAGCAGGGGGCTGGAGCAACTCTCCTATGAGGACAGGGTGAGAGTTGGGGTTGTTCAGGCTGGAGAAGAGGAGGCTTCAGGGACACCTTATAGAAGGATTCCAGACTCTTCTTTAAAGGGGGCTCTTCCTTAAAGGGGGCCTACAGGAAAGATGGGGAGGGACTCTTTATCAGGGAGTGTAGTAATAGGATAATGGGTAATAGATTTAAACTGAAAGAGTGTAGTTTTAGATTAGGCATTAGGAAGAAATTTTTTACCATAAGGGTGGTGAGATGCCAGAACAGGTTGCCCACTTATGGACGCCCCCTCCCTGTAAGTGTTCAACACTACGCTGGATGGGGCTTTGAGCAACCTGGTCTAGTAGAGGGTGTTCATGCCCATAGCAGGGGAGCTGGAACTAGATGATCTTTAAGGTCTCTTCCAACCCAAATCATTCTGTGATTTTGTGATCACCACAGAAGCTAGAAATTTGTCTCCACAAAGAATGGTGAAGGATGACGTGTTCAATATGTAGTTTCTTCTAAAAAATGACAGTGATCTCTATCAATAGAAACACAATCTCCCATCAGTCCAGGGAGGGAGATGAAAAACTATTTAACTAGCATTTGTCAAAGCATTTTCCCCCAAAACAAGTGCACTGAAGCCACAGGAACACTTTGCATTTCTGGTCTTTAACAAACAATATTTTCCCCAAATTCAAGAACTCTTGCTTTTCTTTTGGCACTGACAGTACAACAAATTCTCCCTGGGGCTTGTTCGTAGGAAAATATCAAGCCTTAACATACTTGTTGACTTTGTCGTCTAAAGTATTTGTTTCAATTAAGGCTAAAGGAATATGTGTTATTACTAAACACAAGAATAGAGGGAAAAAACTAAAAACAAACAAACAAACAAAAACCCTCACAAAACAAAAACAAACAAACAAAAACTAAAAAAAAACCACAAACCCAAACAAAAAGACCCCCTTCTAATAGTGGAGACTGGAACACAATTTTTTCTCCAAGGAAATGATCACACAAAGGACCAAGACAACTTGCTATAACATCCAAGATCAGAAAGTAAGGAATAAAAAGGTAGAAAAATGAAATATATTTTATCAAAGAAATTTGGAATAAAGATTGAATTTAATTGTTCCCCTCGTTTGTTTGTTTTTTTCCTTTTCTATCTCCTTTTTTGCTTTTTAATTCTTACATTTTTTAACTCAAAAGTTTAGTAGGTCTTATTCATTTCAAATGTGTCTCCACAGTCAGCTTACTGAAAACTCTTATAGCATATTTTGTTCTGAGTGATACAATTCAGCTACATGTGAAATATAGGTAACTTTCATATAACACAATTACTAGTTGTCCATATTTTCTCAAAATACTTAAAAAGACACTGTTTATTCATGCAGCTGTAATTCAATACAGACTTGCACTGAATGTTCAGTTCTTTGCCAGAATTTCTCCTATTGTTTCACAGCAGCACCCAGCAGCCTGCCTTATCACTGTGACAACCTGGCAGCTAAAGGTACCTCACCTTTCCTTCCCTTCTCATCTAGGAATGGAGTCCAGGATCAGAAAACACTCTACTCTGACAGGTCTTTCCTGGCTAACCTCTGGCAATCTGAGCCTTTCATGCAATATTCTGTGATTGCTCAACTTGACCAGGAAAGACATTGAGATGCTGGAAGGTGTCCAGAGGAGAGCTACCAAGCTCATGAGGGGTTTAAAGAACAAGCGGTATGAGGAGAGGCTGAGGGAGCTAGGCATGTTTAGTTTGGAGAAGAGGAGGATGAGGGGGGACCTCATTGCCCTCTACAACTACCTGAAAGGAGGTTGTAGAGAGGTGGGTGTTGGACTCTTCTCCTTGGAAACTACTGATAGAAAAAGAGGAAATGGTCTGAAGTTGCATCAGGGGAGGTTTAGATTGGATATTAGGAAGAAATTCTTTCCAGAAAGAGTGATGAGGCACTGGAACAGCCTTCCCAGGGAGGTGGTTGAGTCACCATCCCTGGAGTTATTTAAGGAACGGGTAGACCTGGTGCTTCAGGACACGCTCGAGTGACAGGCATGTAAGGGGATTATTTTGTTTTTTTGAAGCCATGTTTGACCAGGGTATTTAGGTATTAAGGTGTGGGGGGTTGTTTTTGTTTTGTTTTGTTTGGGGGGGTGTGTGTTGTTGTTTTGTTTGTTTGTTTGTTTGTTTTTTGTTGTTGTTGTTGTTTTCTGTTGTGTTTTTACTCGGTTGGGTTTTTAGGTGTTTTTTTGTTATGGGTATGGTTTGACTTGGTGATCTAGGAGGTCCTTTCCAACCATGAATATTTTGTGATTCTGTGAAATATCTACTGGGCTTATTCAGGAGTATAACCCTGCCTGATGCACCTCCAGCCCCTTACCACTTTCCTACAGCATGATGAGACATCACCTGATTTCTCCATTTCATACCAGAAAGTAAGAAGACATAAACAGCATTTGCAGAAATCTCTAATTGTAATTGCCAGACCTCTCATAAGATGCTATGGGAAAAAATGTGGAGCAGGGTTAAGAAAAAGTGGGTTCATATGTCTCAAGAAAGGTAAGAGATATGTCATAATTGATCCTCTCTACTACTGCAGACATTTGTAAACATTAACATACATCCTCCTGCAACTACTGCTTTTATGTCATCTTGCATGGCAAATGCATTCTCTTTATTTGTGGTTCTATACACACTAACACTACGCAAGCAAAGTCTAGTAAGCAGACGTCCTTTGCTATGTGTTCTTTGTCATAAAACTTTCCAAGTTAATAGACACAGTATGCTATTTCCACAGGGTTAATTATAATAGGTCAAAGGAAAACATTCTCTGAACAACTGTAATTTCTAAGGAAATCTTTCTTACTCTGTGAAAGCGGAGATTACTCATAGCATGACATATCTGGAGAAACTATTAAAGGTTTCACTCCCACTTGTCAACAATACTTTAAATATCCAGCTTTCAAAAATATACATAATTTACCTAGTATTTCCCTGGAAATATTTTTCTAAAAATGAGAAACTTATTCCCATCCTTTAGGGACTGTTAGATATTAAGAACTCAGCACAATTTTTCATTAGCACTTTTTGCCCTACTATCAGCGGAATTGTACTATTGCTACAAGGACCTTGATCTTATGTGCATGCACAACTTCAATGGGTTTAATCATATGCTTAAGATAAACATATTCTTAAGTGTTACGTACAGATAAGAGCACATTTTTTCAAGTCCATTTCATAAGTTTGCTTAAACATAACACAGCAGTATAGAGCAGCAATATTCTCATTGCTTATATTTTAATTAAAGAAAACACATATTCCATGTGATCAGATTTAGAAAGAAAAATATTCAGAAGCTACCCACAAAGGAATAAACCTGACAAAGAGGAAATAGGAGAAAAAAAATGAGCGGGATAAAACTGAGACATTCAAAGGAGTTACACAACATCATTGCCTCACATAGATCAAATCTCATGCAGTTAGGAAAATTCACCAAGTTTTCACCTCCATGGGTGTACAAATGGGAGAGAAATACAGATATATACAAACACTAGATACAGAAATACAAACTCTGACTGCAAAAACAACAAAACTAATGTTATGATAGGAAGCAGATGGGATATGAAAAGAGAGTTGGTCTGCAGAAGCTTTGTTCCCTATGAATATCTGCAAGGTTTTGAAT
The DNA here is from genome assembly GCA_027560015.1 of Chloroceryle amazona. Lineage (NCBI taxonomy): Eukaryota > Metazoa > Chordata > Aves > Coraciiformes > Cerylidae > Chloroceryle > Chloroceryle amazona. Next base: position 30,124 of record JANHFX010025248.1, read on the forward strand.
CACAGCTGTGGAAACAAGCTGCTGAATTTCCTTCCCTAAACCTCCCAGTAATTTTGCAATTGAAGTGTAAGCACTCTGGAAGTCAGGATTAACAGCACACTGCTGAATGTCTTCTGTGAGCAGAGGACGTGAGTAGGAGAGAAATAGTGACTCAGTACCATTTGTCAAGCAACTAAGAAGGAGAGGAAAAGAGACAGGCAAACAATCCCTAGTCTGTTTTTTCCCTGAGCAGGAGATGATACACTTTGTCTGGACTTTATTGCAGAAGTGAGTCCCTTGATTAAACATTTTTAATATTGCTCATTAAAATGGATTAAGGACTCTGTGTTGTAGTGCTCTGTCTGAACCAGGACAAAATGTTTCATATTAAAGGGAAGATGAAAATATGCTTATCATTTCATAAAAGTCAATCTGGAGAAAAAATAAAGCAGTTCAGTGTGTTCTTGGTGTATTAATAAATGTCTCCTGGACAGGTTTCCTTGGACCCCAGACTGGGAAGAGTATTCACCCCCTGTAAGGAAGAAAAAAAAAAAAAGTAGCACATCATAAAATGACAGTGGTGACAGAAAAAGCAGTGAAAATCAAAGGGTTAACACCACCTCTACCATTTATTAGTAAAGCAGTATTATTCTAAAGTTACTGCACTATGCTGTCTGTCATTCTTTTCTCTAATGGAGAATGGAGAGGTACTTTGCTGTTGTGAAATAAAAGCCTTTTTAACTTTATCCTTGACCCCGTAATAGAACATGTCTAAGAGGTCTGCTGAATCTGACCAAAGACTATTGCAAAACAGGATTCATGTTTAGTGCTCAGACACATTGTTTTAAGGTGGTGGTGTCACTTTTTTTATTCCTAAGGGACTAAATAATAAATAAGTAAAAAATAAATTCCTACTGCTTTGCACCAGGAGGTGGTGGTCCATTATTACCCTGGTAAGAAAGTCATTTAGAGTCTGTAAAGTATTATTTAAAATGTTTTGGTTTGTTGTTTTGTTTTGTTTTTATTAGACATACCTGTAAAGAAAAAGAGTACAGTATAAGTAATTTCATGTCTCTTTAGATGCTGGGAACTTCCAGTTGTGCAGAAATGAAAAGGCTCTGATCTGCTTGTAGCACCATGCAAATCCTCTCTGGGGAGGATTTGCCCCATTTGGGTCATTCGGGCCATTATAGGGTTTTCTTATAAGAATACAATTCATCATCATTTCTACTATCAAACAGAGAAGATGTTTGCAGGACAACTTATTGCTGCACTTCTAGATAAAGGCAATGTCGTGTTGGTACGAATGGGAGCTGCCTTGCAGGGAGGGAGGGAGGGAGAGAGGGAGACAGAGATTCTTGCAGGTTTTCAGGAAGACATCATGTTAGGCAGTTGTGTCAGATGGATGAGATATCCTTGTGGAGGTTTTCAACATTATCTACCTTGATACATTAATAATTACTCAACATAGGCACTTTTAGGATGACTGCTATGTTTAGTGCTAAAATATAAGTACAGGTTTGTAACCCAAGTCAGGCAGACTATAACCTATTATCTTTTCTTGGATGGCCTTGAGTTTTCCCATGGCCCCATTTTGTAAACCTCTTGTCTTCAATCCTTATGTAAAGGAGATTTTTTCCTAAGCCATTTCTCCTCATCCACTTATAGAGAGCTCTCACATGACTTAAGCAATATTCCTGGCTCTGGCCCTCTGTCCTACAGGGTGGGATGGGGAAGGAAAAGCAGGGACTATTAGTGCAGATGTGGCTACCTCATGAACTCTGAATGCAGAGAAGCTGGAGGCACTTAAGGGCTCAAACAGATCAGCTGGACAGGTTTAAGTTGTGGCTACTCAAGAAAATGCTGCTTCTTTCTGCCCACCTTGCCATTACACCAGAAGCTGTAACAGTGCAGAAGGAAATAATCACTGAATCTGCAGTTCGTGACATTCAAAACTCTGGGTTTTAACATAAACCATAAAACTTTCACTGTCTCTGACACACTTTCAAGTGCTACTGGAAGTTATAGTGCACTTCAAAATGTCAGAAGGTCCTTCTGAGAAAAAAAGGTAGGTTCATTTTTTATTTTTGAGTGTCATTAGTTCCTTACTAGTCTTATAGCAATCCATCCTAGTAGTCTGTAAGTGCTTCTAGCAGAAGGGTCAGGAAGACAAAACCTTAAAGGCTTTCTCGGAGGTCTCTGCCCCTTTCCCTTTTTGATGGTGAACGTATGACCTAAAGAAATGCTATGGGGTTTTTCTCTTTGCTTTTGGTAAGAGTTCATTTTCATCAGTTGAGGGAAAGCTCTGAGGACATTTTAGTCACGCTCTGTAGCCAACGGCATTATAATCACACTTTCATTTCTGACTATATCTGGTTTAGAGCACTGATCTCCTGAACCCACTAAGAGACATGTTATAGACAACATAGGACCAATTTATTTCAGCTTTCTAAGACAGAGGCTTATTTCTCTATAGTTTATCATAATCCCTTGCCTAAATGCTGGCAAGTGACCAGACAAGTTCTGACATACAGCAGCTTTTTATGCTGACATATTTGAACATAAATAAAGGAATGGAAAGGAGAGCAAGAAGGAAACTCCTAAAGGATGGTGTGTTTGATTCTCCTTTTGAAAATATTCTCTGGCATCAGTGCAAGAAAAGCCTGTGCCTGGATCACAACCTCCAGACTCTGACTTATTCATCATAGCTGAAAAAGTCAAAGGGAGATCAGGAGGGAGCAAGAGTCAAACATTACCAGAACCAGCTGCAGAAAGACCTGCCATACCCTACTGCAAGTAAACACCTGAAACAGTCAAAAAATGTCTAAATCAGACAATGGAAAGACTCTGTAAACAGCATCACAAGTGTTCACTGGTTCCCTGGTGTGTCTGGGGAAACTGTATATGTAAGAGATTCCTGCTAAAGCCAGCTGACCCGCAGCAGTGTGGGACTTGGATGTTCCTGTGTTGTGTGGTCAGAGAGAGAGTCAAAGGCAGACTTGAGTGTAGTCAGCCTCCTCAAGGCTCTGTGTGATTTTGAAATGGTCTATGGCTCTGGAGGCAAAATTAAAAAAAATTCTCTCAATGGAAATGAGCTCTGCACAAATGTCTTACTGCTCAGCCTGAATGCTTGCCAGCTATGAAAATAAGGGAAGGAAACCTTCAAACTAGGCAGCAAATTTGGTATGTCAAACTAAGGGAGACACCTAGTCTTCCCGTGGAAGGTGTTTTGTACTGGACTACTGGGTATGTGACAATCTAGCATACTAAAAGGAAAGAGACTTGAGACAAAAATATACACAGAGCTCAGAGTCCAGAAAAAACAACAGAGTTTTACATGCTGTGGCAAATAACACAAACCAGCCTCTGCAAAAAACAGAAGGTAGAATCATAACATATTACACTGCTTGCAAGAATTTGGCAATGCCATCACAAGAATGGCATGGACAAAGGGGTTGACAGCAGAAGCACAAGAAAAGGGTGGAAATTTTTTTCTAGTGCTAAAAAAATACCACAGCTGAGGAGGAAGAGCCAGGATTTTAACCTGGACATATACATATATCAATCAATGAAATGAGAGAAATAGGAAAATAAGCAGAGAAAGGCAGGGCAAAAGCTGAAGGTATAGAAGCAAAACTCTGGACTTAAAGTATCCAATGTGTAATAGTATCACTAAGCTGCTAAAAATATGTTTTGGTTTCGTTGTTATCTAGAGGGAGTATTAGGGATGGAGCCAACATATTTAAGCAAGAGCTTGACACCTCTTCAAGATCTGGAAACACCCAACAGAATACAACATAGAATAACCTGGTAGCTCCTGGTAATGACAAGAAGAAAAGCAAGCACTAAAAGAAGAGTTAAGTAAACTGGTTTTGACAGAAATTATGGCCAAGATAAAGAGCCCACAGGGTTTGTAGTCTTTCATGATCATTGTAGGAAACAAATATATTAAAATATATTAAAATATATTACACCTATCACATAGCAGACGCAAGAAAAGTTTTTTAAAAAAATATAAAAAGATAATGTTTTCCACTGAAGCATAAATCTTTGTGTACTTTAATTTTTATGTTGTTTTTGATAAGAAATTTTTCCACGTTTGATAAATTGAAAAGATGCTAGGAGGTACCCATAAAAATCAGTTATCTTTTTCTACAGGCAGAATGCACTTTAAGGTATACTCTTTCTTTAGACTACCTGAGTAATTAAAAGTTTCCCTGGAAAATATGACCAATCTTCCAGAGCAGATAGTAAAATGTATCTAAACTATGGGAAGAGCATATAAAAATGTGACCAAGAATCTCTGTGCTGCTTTCAGAGGACACATGACATTTTGATGTCATGTCATATTAAAGAAATAAAAACCTATAAAGTTACAATGAGTAATTTTGGGCTCAATGTCCACACTCTGCAGATTGAAACCATTGCTCAACAGCACAATGCTGTCAAGAATGAATCAGTCAGTGAAGATCTGAGGTGGTGTGTAAAGTGTGAAAGTGATGTTACTGGTATGTGAATCAAATGTAGACAAAAGCAAACCATTCTCACTATAAGAAAAATCCAAGTGGAAACCAATGCATCTAATAAATTACCTTTACAAATACATTCTATTTGTCAGAAGATCATAAAATAAGGCCATTTATATTGTATAAGACAGCTGGCAGAATTCCTTTAACAAAAAGTTAAATTGTTTGTCATTAAAAAAAATACCACCCAGCACATCTCTAGGCTATTTGAATGCAGTGAAGCAGAGCAAAATACAGAGTTGTATGAGGAACAATTCATATTTAAAAATAAAAGTTATGTTGTCTGGAGATTTTTATAAAGAAACATTAATACTGTCCTTCTGCCCAAGTCCTTGACTGAAAAGAGAAAAAAATTACAGTATTCTAAAGCTTGAGAAGAAAATAAAAGCAAATACAGAAGCTGTTAAAAGCTTACATAAGGAGCCAAGAGAGGACATGTCCTGAGACACAGAGCTGCACATTTCATTGACTTACTAGGGCTTAAAATTTCTCTCCTGTGTTCTGCGGTTATAAAATTGCTATAAAATTCAAGGCTAATTTAATTCTTAAGCATGGTGAATCAGCAGCAACAGACCTATGTAATGAAGCTGCCTGACACTTCATGGAAAGGGGCCTATTTATCTCAGAGCTATATTTTTTGCCAAATATTTGAGCTTCACATCTCACAAGACTATGATCTCATCTGAGAATGGTGCTGATGATCTCTCACAAGCATAAATAAATGTGTTTCAGCAAACAACTTGCAGAACTTGCCACAAAAAAAATAATTCAGTTAGCATATTTATTTTTTTTTGCATTTTAAGGATAACAAAGGTGGAAGAACTAATGTGCAATTATGTGACTTAAAATGGCCTAGATTTTGCTTCCAACTGGCCATCCGCACACCATGGTGATGAGCCACACTCACATTAAACCCCACTTTATTGAGCTGTTAAGAAGCTTCTGTTTTTAAAAAATAGTAATGAAATAGACCAAAAACTTCATTCATTTCATACTCCAACAGATGGATATAAAATCAACATCAAATATACATGGAGCCATAATCCTCGAACAGCTACTCTTTGCAGCTACTCTAATTGCTGGGGATTTCTATGGATAACATCTACAGATGTTAATTGCTTTTACTTTTTTATTATTGTTTTGGAAACAGAAAATGTTGTTCATTTCTTAGTAGAGTATGTATGGTCCCAGACCTGACTATTTTTTTTGCACTGGTTAGTTACCTGGTATTTAGTTCTCAAGTTCAGTGTTTGTTTTTTTATTTCATATGCCTCCTGTAATTTTGGATATTTGTCCATATTTACACTTTTGACCTTCTGGGATTCAAGGAAACAACAAAGATAGAGATATTTCCTAAATATCTCTATCTAGTGAGAAGCCCTGTGTTAACAGGCTTTTGGATGTGATACATATATAATGCCATGACCCAGGAAAATAATGAGTATTCATTCTTAACATTACTAGGGTAATATTAAAGCTAGCAGTCTGATGACACACTAGTTGGGATAGCAAATGTCTGATTCCTTTTTTCATTCCTAAAATTAACTATTTTCTCTAGGTAATTCTTTCCCATCTTCAGTTAAAGCCCCTTTCCCAGACTATTACAGAGCACTTATTCAAACCTGATTTCTCCCATGAACAGCAAAGAATGGAGCATGCATAGTCCATTAACCATAATAGATTGACATTCAATATTTGGAAGTGCTACTAATCTCCCAAGCTCTCCAGCCATGCCTAACTCCATTAGGAGAGAAACATATGCTTCTCTTCCTGTTTTCCCCTCAGCTCTCCTTGCACCGATAAGAAACTTGGATACATTCCCCCAGTATGAGCTGCAAGGTCTTCCAACAGATAAGTGTGGGGGTGAACTATGCTGTGTGATGCTATACAGTCTCTGCTTAAAGTCTCCAGCAATGGTGTGTGCTGTTTGTGCTGTAGCTGGAATTATGCTAGAGAAAAGTTGAATATAACTCTAGGTTTTATTTCAGCAAAGGAAAACTGCAGAGACCACACTTAAATTACAAGTCTGCCATGTTTTTATGGACAGCAGCGATATCTGTTAACAGAAGTTAAGCTGCCTTAAAAATGGTCGGAATCCATCTATGGCTATATATTCATCTAGTCTCCAGAAAAGAGCAACTAGTGAAAAATTACTGCTTGTGATAAAAAGAATAAAAAGTCTGACCAGTTGTCCTGGTCTGAGTGAGAACTGAACTAATTCTGTTCAGTGATTTTACTTTTCAGTTCAGTTCTTCTAACTCCCTGCACTGTCTTCAGTCAGCAGCCTGTTTTCACAGGCAGTGTCTGCTGCTGGCAGTGGTAACACCCCACGTGTAGAGTTACTGTCAAGGATTGGTGTGCAGAACAAGGACACTGCCACAAGTCTCTCTCCCTTCTTCCTTTCTCTTCCCCTTTGGGGAGTGAGGGGGGTTAACAGAGAGTGTCTGTTATTGGTCTAAGGGGCCACCCTGACCCTAAATCGTGACACCAGTGTATGTATCTCATGCTGTTTGGCAGGTCCTCAGCAACCTGGACACATGATGTACCTAGCTAAAGCAATGTAGTGTTTACTGAAAACAATGAATGTATTGCAAAAGTCAGGACCAGCTGTCATAACCAAAGAGCAGGATAGCTCCTGTAATGTTGTAAAAGTACATAAACACCTGCGAGCCCGTACTGTGTTCACAGCAGAACACTTGCAGTGAGAGCAGCATTTGTAATATGAGTAAATGTGTCCATAATCACAGATAGAGACAGCAACAGAGGAGATTTGGGGTTTTTTTTAATTAGTCTGCAATAAACTATGAATAGAAATTCCAATCCCTGGGAAATCAATTCTTTAAATAGGAGTAGGACCAAATACTGACACCCTACTTTTTTGCCTGCCTATGCTAGAGTTCATCCAGAGTAAAACAGAACTGAGCACCAAACCTCAAAGGACCTTGAAATTATTATTTCCTTTAGGATATAATGTATCGCAGAGTTAGTTTCAAAACATTGCTCTTTGAACTTTTTTTTTTTTTAAAAAAAAAAGGTTGCTAAAGCCAGTTCTTGGAAACTGATAAACCAGAGAACCCTGGAGCCTACATCTGCTGTCTGTACAAGTCAGGAATTACTGAATCACTGAAACTGAGATCATCAGACTAGCGGGGGCGAAAGAGGGTCTATGCTGTCCATTCTCCCTCTCTTGTTTCCCTAAATCAAACCTTGAGGACAAGGGCATGGATATATAGCCAAACTTACTTGTTCACAATGAGTTTTCAAGGAAACATGATGACTTTCAAATTAAATACTTTTTCACTTGTTTATTTCTTATCCCTCTACATGCATGCTGGTTTTTTTGGTTTGACTCAGTCATAATTTTGTGTTTTCCTAATAGCATGCAAGTTTGATAAACAGCATGCTGAGACACAGCCAGCTGTTTTCAGAGTAGCCTGGTTTTAAGTAATTCCAGGGCTAAAGGTGGTGGAACTGTGTTTCTTCTTGTAGTGGGGAAGAAGAGTTGGTAGTGGTTTTAACAAGACTTGAAGTCTGACAGGAGTGAGGGACATTCCTGAAAACATCAGGGGAAAACAATAATTATGACAGCCCTCTATTATCAGTTGGTTTTGAATTCCCAAGAAAACATGTGATTCTAAAGAAAACAGAGGAGATCTTTCTCTGACATTTGCATGACTGATCAGTTGAGCTGTGCCAGGAGGACTCACACAATCAGTTTAAAGTTACCAACTCTTTCTGAAAATACCTTAATTTACACGGGCATAATCACAACTGTGTACGTGACCAGACATGGAGAGCTTCCCTTTCTGCTCTTGGTCGGGCCAATCCACACATTAATTTCACATTTGGTTTATCAATTTATTATAGTGACTACTGCAGCTTTTCTTTCAGCTACATTACTTTTTCTGTAAGATCTCCAGAACTCTTGTGTTTCTGCTTTGCTATATTAATTAAGGCTTCATGGCCTCATGCGTGCGTCCACTGCCTTCAGCTCTACAGAATGTAGCCAAGGTTGTCTACAGAAGGTAGCCAGAAGAATAAATCATAAACTACATTTCAGTGGAGTTTAATTATTTTAAAGGTCCTTGCACTGCTACCAGGAGTATTAGTACTATTATTTTAAGCAAACAAACAAAGATTTACAAATAAAGCCATTTAGTTTCTCTAAAAAATGTCGATATTGACATAAAACACACTCTTGGACAACTCATTCATTCACACCTTAAATTCAATTGCCTATTTGCAATTGCCTTTGACTGTTTTGTCCCTGTGACATATTCAAGACATTTTTATTACACTTGAGGTTTTATACTGCAGTCTCAAGTTTGTCATGGCACACTAAACATCCACAGAGAACATGTTCTCTGTACCTGCCTGAGGCAAATTCTATTTCAGGCATATACACAAATCATAGCACAAAACCATCCCTTTGCTGCAACTCCTCCATCTGTTCACCTGGTATATTGACCTGAATAGAATCATAGAAATGTCTGGGTTGGAAGGGACCTCAAGAGGTTACCTAGTCCAACCCCCTGCTGAGAGCAGGGACATTCTCAACTAGAGCAGGTTGCTCAGAGCTCTGTCAGCCCCACCTTGAACGTCTCCAGGGATGGAGCCTCAACCACCTCCCTGGGCAACCTGTTCCAGTGCTCCACCACTCTCCTGGTAAAGAACTTCCTCCTTATTTCTAA
>JANHFX010025248.1:41385-59485 GCA_027560015.1 Chloroceryle amazona
GTAGAGAGTGATGAGGTCTCCCCTGAGTCTCCTCTTCTCCAGGCTGAACAGCCCCAGCTCCCTCAGCCTCTCCTCATCAGACTTTCCCTCCAGTCCTTTCCCCAGTCTTGTCACTCTCCTCTGGGCCTGCTCCAGTACCTCCAGATCCTTCTGGAAGTGCGAGGCTCAGAACTGTGGCACACAGACAGTATGGAGCCCAAGAGGACAGAGGCAGGACCAATAGCATGGAGTACCTGAGCACATACTACTCTTACATGTTAATGCTCAATATTTACTATAAAGGAATGTCAGCTTCCCAACTATTTTCCAAAACTCTGACAAGCTTAAAGCCTGTAACAGCTTTGTCTATATTAAAAATAAAATCCCTTTCTCTTAGCCTAAATTATTCAGGTAAGAAAATATAAAAGTAAGGAGATTATGTCAGCAGATTATGTATTAGTTAAAGGGCCCTGTTGCAGCTCCCTGTATTTTCTTCCTGCTCCCTGTAGTTGGAACAGAAACCCATAATGCACATTTTTGTAGGCCACATGCCAATTCTTGTTCAAGGTTAGTGCTCCCAGATTGTCCTTTTGTAGAATGATAAGCAGGACCTTTGTGTGAAAATGGGCTCTTTCTAAGAGGTAAGTGTTGGAAGAAGTCTTATGCAGAGAAATCTTTCTATACAAGAAGGAAAGGCATGAGTAGTGAAACTGAAAAGCAGTACCTTTTGCAGAGGTGCCTTTTACATGACACGTCATTAAGATGTGTGGGCATTACTATGAGATGCATTCAAGCATTGGCTAACAACAGAAGTAGAAGTAGCCATTCATACAGACAATGCGAACGCCCAAAGCTCTATTTGAAAAGGTAAATTTTAAAGGTATATACTATTCTTATCTCACAAACCAGTGAAACAGCCTGGAGGAGGAAAAACTTTAAATGCAGGTTTTGCCCTAACCTATCTATCTGACCTTGCATATGTTTCTCAGATGCTGTCTTTGCTAGCTAGGATTGGATATTGAACCGAATGAGCAATTCTTCTTTGCTCACAGTTAAAGAGTTCCCGCTGTTCTCTGGTCTTCTCAGGAATTTGACAGAGGCCCCTTGCACATACATTGCATACCATTACTTATTGCTGCACCACCACCCTGTGGCTACTGAAGATGTCATGCTTCCAAAGGTTTATCTGTCTGGAGACTCCACCGAGGGGTCCACAACACAGAGCTACATCAGTTGGTATAAACTCAGTTTGCAAAAGCTCAGCCCATTTCTCCCCTGACATCTTGGAGGGAAGCACTCAGCAGAGTATTTTCTGCAGCCCTGATCTGTGTGGACAGAACTGAGCAGCGCAGGTACTCAGAGGAGCTTCCCAAATCCGGTGGACACCAAAGCACACTACAGAGCAGCAGTCTGCAGAATATACACAGTCATACACAAACATGTTAACGTTCCATGCTAAGGAAACTAGCTGTTGTGGAAAACTAAGCATACACCAGTGACACAACTCTTAACCCGCTCTGATTCAAGACTCAGCTGTAATCACCTCTGACAGTGAAGTTGTCCAAATTGGAATCAGGCACTGTGTCCTGGACGTATGTTCAATATTTAGTCATACTGTGCTTACTGCATCACAGATTGAACATCAATTCAACCTTCAGAAGCCTCTTTTTTCTTTTTTTTCTTTTTTTTTTTTTTAATGCTCAGCATCACACTGAGATCTCTGTTTTCCAAACTCTATATTTTTCTCATCCTTTTTGGTTTTTTGAAAAATCAAGCCACAGGTAGGAGGATGCTTTCATTAAGCAAAAATCAAAATGCTAAGTTTTGATTCCTAGAGGAATAGGAGTCTGGAAGCCTGGAAGTTGCAATTATGAGTAACTTAAGCTACTACAACTCCAGAAAATACAGTTTTCCAGCAAGGGAAGCATTAGGCCTCTCTGTACATGCATAGGCTGTATCCTCCAGAGGAGCTTAAGCTGGAAATGCCAACAAGACTTTCCCAGAAACAAACAGTGCTTCACAGCAGCATTCCAGGCAGCAGGAGGGACAACACCAGAAGGCCAAAGGAAAATAAGCATAATGACCAAGAGTTTTATAGCACTCATCAAAGGCAGTGTTATTACAAAATGAGGAAAATGTCTACTCATTCAGCACTCCAATCACTTGGCAAAATGTAGATGCCAAAACCTCACACCTTTGTATGCAGGCCCATATCTACGAGACATAAAGCAGAGGAAAGAGACTAACAGCTGGGCTATGATGAATGTCAATAGTTACAACAACAAGCAAAATCTCTTACTAGCTATTTTGAAGAATCAGGTTTAGGAGCAAAATAAACTCCTTCTACATCTATACAAAGCACTGCTGAAACTTTCCACTCTGCAGTGGTATTCAACAATACAAATTTATGTCTCCCACTGTCACGGTCTAGGGTCAGGGCAGCCCCTTAGACCTATAAGAGACGCTCTCTGTTAAACCCCCTCCCTCCCCAAAGGGGAAGAGAAAGGGAAGAAGGGAGAGAGACTCAGGGATTAGAAAAGGAAACTAGAACAGTTTTAATGATGGTAATAATAATAAAATGGAATATGTACAAATATATACAAAATCAGTATGGAACCAACCCCCCTGATGGTAATTCCATCACTGTCACCGCTGATGCTGTGGAGCAAGCACCGGGGTGTCCCAGACTGGGCCCCACAGCAGATGGGAGCTGTGTTCAGGAGCTGGATTCTGGTACCGGGTTCAGGAACACACCAATTGGGATCGAAGGCAGAATGGACAGAGGCCTCCTTGGATGCTCCAAGGAATGAACTGAAAGAGGACCTGAGCCAAGCCGAGCAAAGCTAGCAAAGCAGGGCAAGAGGGGAAAAGAGCCTGGGAGCCCCGAGAAAGAGGGTGAGTAAGCAAGCAAGGTAGCAAGTATACAAAACTAGCAAGCTAAGAAAAAGCCCATAGACCCTTTGGATCTCTCTGCTTTATACCCAATATGATGTCTATGGGCTGGATACCTTGCTGGTCAGTTTGGGGTCACCTGCCCTGTCTGCTCCTCCCTGAAGGGCCAGCCTTTCAATTTCTGCACCCCCCAATGTGGTACACAAGATCCAGCAGTGGCATTGGTCTGCACACCAGCCCTTGGTAGTGACTCTAAACACGGGGTGCTACCACTGCCAGCAGCAGACACTGCCTGTGAGAACAGGCTGCTGACTGCAGACAGTGCAGTTAGAAGAACTGATCTGAAAAGTAAAATCACTGAACAGAATTAGTTCTGTTCTCAGTCAAACCAGGACACCCACTGACACAAGCAAGTAGCTGTGCAATAGTATTGACAGGAGCAATGAGATCAACAAATATTTTTATTTCTATCTCACTGCCTTCCTTTTCTCTGTTGAGTCTTTCCTGATAGCTAGACAATCCTTGTCAATAAAAGCTGTTAATGCTCACATGTTCCCCCTTGCCATCCTGAATAGAAATATACCTACTGTATACACCAAGTTAATTAATTCAGGCTGAATGCACTCACAGTAGGTCTTCTTGCCTACCTACAACTTGCGTAAACAAGAAAGCAATGCACTGCAAACTGAGCTCAGGGATGGAGGACAAAGAAAAACCCACCAGCCCAGCATTTGCATTTTGGATGTCCAAAAGGTGAATAGAATAGAATAGAATAGAATAGAATAGAATAGAATGAATTGAATATCAGTTGGAAGGGGCCTACAATCATCATCTAGTCCCAGTGTCTGATCAATTCAGGGCTGAACAAAAGCTAAAGCATGTTGTTACGGCCACTGTCCAAATGCCTCTTAAACACTGACAGGCTTGGGGCATCAACCACCTCTCTAGAAAGCCTGTTCCCATGTTTGACCAACGTCTCAGTAAAAAAGTGCTTCCTAATGTCCAGTCTTACCCTAATGTCAAGTCAGTATGATACACCAGACAGAATCAGACATCTCAGATCACTCCACTAAAGACAAGTTTTCACACCACATTGAATTTGGTGCTATATATCAGTACTGTGATAAGCAGAAGGGCCCATCAAATCATGTACATAGCAAGACTGAACAGACAGCTCAGCTGCCTATGCAGAACAATAACTGCTCCCCATAGGTCCCCTAGGAAGCTCTTTCTTAGGCTGGGATTTACATGATGGGAAAGGAATAGGACCTTCCATTGCTTTGCAAAAGGAAATAATCCTCCAGGCGTTCCTGGAACACTTTTCTATCCATAAAACATGCTTTTAAAGAACAGAAGATGCCAAAGAAAGTCTCTGAGGTGCAGATACAATGTCAAAGTGCTGACAAATATCTCTGTGGTGATGTTCCTTGAGAGACACAGAGTCAGCAAGCACAGTTCTCTGGCTGGTTGATTCCAGCTGATCTACGTTGTGTTTACTTGCAAAAACACTGTGGTGTTTTTTTTATAAATATCAGTTTTGTCTTCCCCTAAAAAAATGGTTTTTGAAGAGGTACACCCCTTCTAGTTCGCATCTCAGGAGCATTTTCCCAGGACAGGTGATTTGATACCAAGAAAACAAAATATCTAATTAGCACTTCTGCTGCCAGGCAAAGCAAAGAGACCAGAAGCCACTCAAACACTGCATCTCTCTGGGCTATGGGCAGAGCAGCAGCACAAACAGAACGGTCCTTGGGTGAAGAGGCATCCCCTGTCTCTGGAGCTGCCAGTCCTGAACCTGGACAGGCATTCAAGTCCCACCACCTATGATTAGTCTTCTCCACCCATTTTGCATTCTCCACCACTCCTTAGCAATTTGTCCAAATGAATTACAGAATCCTGCAATTTAAGCCGCCAGCCCACTTGCTGTACAGATGTACAGAAACAACTCACAAACCTCAAGGATCTTTGGAACAGAGGTGAAAAATATCATCATTCACTTACAAATAAGTAGATAATGGCTACACTTTCCCGTAAGGAAAGTCTAATGTGAAGTTATTGCATTACTCCCGAGTAATCTTTTAACAGAGAGATCCCTTAACTGCTTTTTCCAAAAGCTCTCTTCAGGACCGTGTGCAGGACAGACTAATGGTGTGCTATTTAGCACCACCTTGTGCCGACTTGTCCATGCCAAAGGACTGCAGTCAAGGGAGAGACACACATTCAGTTTTAGCAAACAGATGCATAACATACTTGGTAAAACACGTTGGTGTTTGGGCTGGGTTTGTTAGATTGACATTTTTCTTCACACCAGCAATTTCAGAGTATAGCTAAGAGTAGAAATTGCCATTCATTACTATTATTATAGCACTTTAAAATGGAACCAACCAAACAGAAAAAAAAAATAAAATCTGTACACAGGCAAGAGTGCATTTACTTGAGTGTTGATCAGGATTAAGACCAATTTAAAAAGTTTATAATTAATTATGACATATTAACAATGGAAACAAGTTATTATATTTACTATACTACATATGGTATTGCAAAGCTGCCTCTAGCCTAAACCTTTACAAGAAGCAACGAGTGAAATTAGAAATATTAGCAGTGTAGAAAATACACAGTTATTTAAGTTATCTCTCCCTACCACAAAGGCAGTCCTTTGCTTTACCCCATGCCCAAAGTGGTGTAGCACAGGGGTTTTGGACCCAGACCTGGGGTTAGATTTCATCTCTGTGGCCTCTCCTGTATGTGCTGCTAGTACCAGACCCAGTTACCATGTTGTGTTTAGATACTCCCCGCTCAGGGTAAAAGGCCCAGTCTGAAGCCTGACAAAACTGTGGTAATATTTTCCAATTGCTTTCTATGGTTCTTGGATTAGATGCTATGAGAACAGGTGAGATTTCATACAGAAAAAATTCTTGGTCTGCTAAAAGCCTTCTCTCACTGACACCTGAGTGCTTAGATTTTCTGATACTTTTAATGTGCAACCTTTCCAAAGCCTGTGAGTAGCTGTGAACTGCAGCACAAAGAAGATTTTTCCTTCATTTTTCTGCATAAAGTCTTCACATGGCAAGCCATTCCTCTACAGAACCCTCCCTCTGCATCCACCCTGTCACACAGAACCCACTGCTCTCCAGTCCCAGCTGGGAAAGCCAAAGGACTGCTTTCCTGGATAAGCTTCAGTCCAGCTGATAAACAAGTGCGTAAATAATGTGTAGGTTAAACAAATGCTGACTGAGAGCTGACAGCTGAGGAGGCCTGCAGCTTCTTAGATGTAGTGTTGGGGGATATGGTCTAGGGGTGAACTTGTAGAGTAGGGTGAAAGGTTGTACATGATGATCCCATGGGTCTTTTCCAACCTAGGTGATTCTATGATTCTCCACTGCATGTCTGGAGACGGCCACAGATTTTGCACCACAGTCTGCCTCAGAGAGAAAATTCACTCTTGGGACTGGCAGCGGCTTATGGAAGGAGGGAAAGCATAATTAAATATTCTCCTGAGGGAAGGAGGGAAAGCATAATTAAATATTCTCCTGAGAGAAGCTGCTTTTTCCCTGTACATATGTAAAATAGGTGTGTCAATGAAAACTGCTGAAGACAGTGTGTGAATTCTGATAACTGCCTGTCTCCCAGGAAAGAAAATAATTTCAAGTGCTATTAAAAACAATTGGCACACACTGCACCTCTTCCAAGAACAGTGGGCAAAAGAAAAAGAAAAAAATCACCTTGTCCATGGTCAAACCAAAAGCAGCTCAAATTCAAGAGCATTTACATGGGTGTTCCTACATCCTGCACAGATGCAAAACACAGTCTGGTTCAGAAAGCAGTGGTAATAGAAAGACGTGGAGTAAATGGTACTTTACCTGTTACACTGCTGTGAGTCCTTGACTGTGATAAAGTATGCAAGTGAAGCTGTAAGAGTGCTCCTGGAGCACTGGATGATTTTAAAGGCAAAACTGAATATTCATCTTCATTATATTTAAGTGTCCGGAATGTATTGGAAAGATGAAAAGGTTCACTGTCAAGTAATTCACAAATGGAAAGATAATCACAAATCATCAGTAAAGACAGAAACAGGGGTCTATCGCTCATTATCACACAAAGACAGCAAATGTATCTATCTAAAAAAGTTTAGACCCCACAACAAAGACAAAGGTTTTTTCATCAAAAATTATTAAAGGAAATATTTCCTTTGGTATTTCTACCACATAAATCCTCTCCTGCAAATTCTGCAAACAGATCATGTGAAATGATAACCAAATAAGACAAAAGGAAGCAGATAAAGGAAAGATAGATTAGCCTATAAGTATTTTAAATCAATGTCTCTGCATTAGGTACCAGGCTGCAAAGTGGATTCAACATGCCATTGCAAGGCCAAGGAAGTAACTGAAGCTGAAACACAAGGGGTTTCTTAGTCCAGATGAATCTGGGAAGCACTGTGTACATTTAGTAACTCTGCATGAATACCATTAAGCACAGCTTTCTGAAAAAAGGCCTCTGTTAGTCTGGGGTGTAATTCACAGTGCACATCTTCATTGCTTATCTTACACGTGCAGTTTATTTAATGTTCAGTCATCTCCTCTGGGAAACAAGTCAGACCTCCTAAAATTAGCACCCAGTTATGCTGTAACATCAGGGGAGAGAAGCAACAGCTCCTGAAGACCTCTGAATAAACATCCTGCTTCCCTGTTCTGTATTCATAGAAACTGATACTTGGGTACATATTGGATCCAGGCTACCTACCTTTCACCTGAAGGACTAAAGACACAGGGCCACATCGCCCACTTTCTTCAAAGTAACTAACCAGAAAGAATAAGGACAAGTTTAAGAAAATTGTGATAAAAAATTGTTATTGAGAAACAAACATTATTAAATTGTGTTCTGTTCTATCCTGTTCTTATTTCTTTCTCTTTCCTCTCAAATTTCCCAAAAGGAAAACTGAAGTCTTTCCAGTATGAACTGTGTATTACTCCATCATAAAGTTTCTGCTCATTTTTGCATTCTGAGGTTTACTGCAGTTGTTTATTTTGCTGTGATAAGCTGAACTGAAACAAAAAAACAGTTGTCTCTTTTTCAGCCACAAGATTTTTCACAAAGAAATTGAGTTGCATTACCTGAAACTTGAATATAACCTGGAATTAGTGAGTTAGGAAGTATGAGGAGGGATAGTTCATTTTTGTTTTGAAAAATGTGTTCATGAACAGAAAAGTTCTTACATATGCATGAATGTGTTCTTTTACTAGGCCTGTAAACCACTTTTCTGTTAAAATGTCAGAACTACAGCTGTCTTACAAAATTCAGCAATTATATATTATATGACAAATAATAAGGTTCAGTTTATGCCCACAAATCCAGTTCAAAGCTACCTACCCCCAGCAGTGGTAAGATTGCCAGTAGAGCTTAGATGCACCATCAGAGCTGTGAAAACTACCATATTTGAGAATTTTCCATTATTAATTTATCCTGAGGCAGCTGGATGAGGGCTATTGATTCAGCATCCCTCCTCTTCCACCTGGGTAGATTTTAAGCTGCCCCTAGCCAAAAATTTAGTACTTTTTGTTAGATCATGTCTAGTCATAGTCCAGATCATGCCTAGTCCCCACAGACAGGTTCATCATCCAAGTGGGTGTGTTCCTCATCGTCCCACATGCCCTGTTCCTCTTGCAGAGGAAACTCACCTGCCTGCCCTGGACAGGCGCCATGCAGCCTCCACCAGCTGCTGAAGATGCATCACTGCGAGGTCAGGATTCTGGGGACAGCCAGTGTGGTCAAGGTTCCCAAATCAGATTCATGAGATGCAGGGAAAAAGCAAGCCAAGCTGGTTCAGTTATCTAAACACTGATATCTAGTGCAGTATTGAAAACAGGGAGCTGGCAGGTATGACAAGAAGCTTCAGATGACACTTGTTCTTGGTTCCTCCAACAAATGTACCTCAAACTCATCAGTAAAATTTTTCTCCCATATATTACCATAACTAAGATGCACACATAATGTGAAGCACGTACACTTTTCTTTTTTTTTTTTTTTTTTTCTTTCAGGAAGTCCATAAGTATCTATCAGTCTCTCAGTGGCAGTGTAGACCGGTGAAGTTAAGGCACATCAGTCTCCCTATTCAGCTCCACACACACACAAATTGCAAAGTAGCCAGGATCACATGTACTCACTTCCAGTCAAAATGACTAAGCATCAGTGTTCAGCTTAACTGTGGTAAGATTTGTGTAAAGCATAGCATCTATGATGACTAAAATTGGAAATGTGTTGTGTGCATACTGGAGCTCAATTCACAAATCAACCCTAGGTGCTTTCTGCTACTCCACTGCTGTACAGACCAAACATTGTTTTAGCTGTCAATCACCTGCACTAAACCAGATCAATCAAAAACTACTAATCAGAGTGTGGTGTGGTCTGGCACAAAGTGTGCGGTGGTGTTACAGACATTTAATATTAGGCTTCTCTTTCATGATCCAGGCATCTACTCTTTTTCTTTCATCACTGTCAGAGCACGAGGGCTTCCGTTCAGTCATCCCTGCTAATCATTTATGCCTTGGCAGTATGCAAGGCCTTAGCCAAGTATATATGCTTTTAAAGTAAGATTTTAAATGACTGAATGCCAGACTGAGGTTACACTGCAGATGTTTAGAGTAGTTTATTTTATTTTTTTATGATGTTTCTTTTAAGATTCATGAACTGTCTCAGCTTTTTTTCAGCATAAAACAGAAGTTCAAAAACCTATAAAATATTAATGAATATTTTTTCTTATTATTTATTAGTATTTTCTACCTGAAATACATATAGAGAAGTAAACAGCAGAATTCTCCAAGTAAAACCAGTATCTCAAAATTACATCTTGTTGACATACAGACTTGAAATTTTTATTAACGGCTTAAAGATGAGAAAATTAAAGAGTAAAAGTATCAACGGAATGTGATTTAAGTATCAATATAAAGCATGGGGTTAAATCCAAATGCAAATACCTCATGTCAAGAATGTTTGGTATTAGATTCAATTCAAAATTGGCCCATCAGTCTCAGAAGATACATAACTAAGCATTTGGAGCCCCAAATCATCTACATTATTCCATTAGTCCTGCCCAGCACTGAAGACTGTGATGTGATGTGAATGCCCACATCTCACATTCCCTTATCAGGCTACACAGAGGAATTCAGTTTCGATTTGCTTCCCCAAACTGCATCAAACATGATATAGTGAGCATAGGCTGAAGCTAGATATAAGTAAACATTTTCCATCCACTTCACAGACCTATTCCTTCTTTCTAGGGTAGGAGGAGCAGGAGAGACAGTATGATGGCACACAGCTGTCAGGAGACCGAATTGCTGACACAGCAGCTTGAGAGCTGGAGAAGGTTCAAACATAGACAAAAGACATCTTAGACCTGTGGTAGACTTCCATCTGTTTTCGCACTTTTAATGAATTTAGAGTTTGTTTCACTGCTTTGGGGTGAGGTGTCCATCATAGAAATATATGTGGTAAAAGGCATGATTAATAACCTTAACATTCAACTACCTTAATGTTATTATGCTATGCAACAAGTATGTCTGATACAGAGAGATTTTTTTCCCTGGCACATCTTTCCAGTTGCTGACAGGCAATGGTTTAGGGTCTCTCTGATCTAAAAGTCATATATAGGTTATGAGTTTTACTTGTCATCTGTGCATTTATCCTCCACAAAGTAGTTGAACTATTTCTGGCTAATTCTGACTTTGGGTTTTGCTGCCACAAAAGTTTCATGATTTAAATGTTCCTTACTTAAAAGGTACTTCCTTCTGTTTATCTTCAATTTATGAGCATCTACCTCTTTAAAAAAAAACAAACCACCACAACTCATTAATGAAATAAATTGTGATGATCCTTTATTCATCTTCTCTTTAGCAGTCAGTCACTGTGATTCTTTCAGTTGTTTTGGCCTCGCATTCATCCCTGACTTGTTTTTCCTCAACTTCAACCTGCTGAGTGCAGTAACAGGTTCTGCAGCCTCTTCCCTTCTCTAGCTTTGGCTGTGAGTGCTCAAGATCAGCTCTGGCATGGCATGGTTAAGAGTGCAGCTGCTGGGAAAGAGATGTGCGAGAAAGAGCCAGAAGAAGCCTTGGCAGGGGCCTCCACCTGGCTTGGGAGATGCTTTTGGGCTTAATTCTTTCCCATAGTTTTTGTCTGAGCTCTATTGTAGGGATGCCTGTGCCCAGCCTTGTGCTATGCTCACCTGCTGACTCACCTTCCCAGCTTCGCTTCAGACCAAATCCATCACCACAACCTTGTCTAGCAATAAGGTCTACCAGCTGCCCTGATTACCCCTCTGACCTGCTTTGCTCCTCTTGTTAGGGTACCATGGGATGGTGCTCTTCTTTGACAGTCTCTGTCCTTTGCCCTGGGCTCACTTCCCCTTGCAGAGCAGCCCTGCAACCACTGCTCCCTAACAGGCCTGATAATGTTGAGAGAGCAAAGATAACACCACAAGTGCAGAATCAAATGTTGGAGCTGCAGGCCTCTCAATGGTCAGAAGATATATCCCTCAAGCAACTATTTTATTACACTACCCTGGTTATTACTCGCCTTCAGGCAAGATACCTCATCATCAATACTGTTGAATCCTTCCAAAAGGCCTGAGATAGCACTGATAAATGTCTGCTGCTCAATGTTAGGAAAATGTATTTGAATTATAATGACAAAAAGATGTAATCAATTACATGAGCAAAATTGATGATGGGGTAAAAAATAAACAAATATTACATGGACTCATAAATGGCATTAAGCCAGCTGCTCTGTAGATCTACTGAATAACAAAGGATTTTATAAAGGTTGTCAGATGGGTAGAATTTATGTAAGATAGGTTTGTTAGCATTTTTTAGACAATTCCCAGTCTTGCCAGTTTTTAATCTTTCAGCAGGGGAATCTTATTAATAGAAGAGCTTTTGAAGGAGTTTTTATACAAAACTGAAGGAAAACATCTTGCTGTAGTACCTAAATAAATCATCAAATTCCACGCCTTTCCTGCTACGCAACCTTAGATAAGTGAACAGTTCCACCATGGTATAAAGCAAGGAAGAAAGGACTATGTTCAAATTGAAATACATCATTGTAATGACCACAGCACATCATGAAAAAGTGTGTGTGGGGGGGTCCTGTCTGTTTTGACAGCAAGTTTCAATTATTATTCTTAGCAGTATAGAAGCTGAAAAAGAGCATTGTTGTGTGGGGAGAAAAAGTCCAGAGGGAAAGTCACATGAAAATATTCCCATTCACATTAGCTTAGCTGTCTAGACAGAAAATGTGATAAGTTATCAGCAGCACATTAACTTAACACATGGCCTTTAAAGATTCATATGCAAGCAATGAATATGTTTATATCTGTCCCTGGCACCACTCACTATCATTCTAAGCCAATAGCTGGAGATAGATGTCAGGTTTGTAAATGTCTTTAGCATTTTCATTTACTTTTATTGCTTGTCTGCTTTTTACAATGCTTCTCCCTTTAGGAATTCTTTATGCTTCTGGAACTGAGAACTTTCTCCATGAATTCCTGACCTCGTTCTCACTTAGGTATAACTTAAGAAGCTACAGACTATACTTTACAGGTTAGACTTACTGGAGAATGTACAGCTCCTGGATATCTGAAATAACAGGAAGTTTGCCTAAATTTAGTTTGGGAGATTTTCTGTTGGAAAACTGGTCATTGATAGAATTTATACATTATCCATATTCTCTGGGTCTAGAAGAGATAAACTGGGAAAAAAATACCCAGAAGGAATTTTGTGTGTAAATGAGATAGTGTATGCCAAGATGGAAAGAGCTGTCATAGTGATATGTGGTGAATACTGCAATACGGGCTCTTTCCATCACATGAACACACACAATGCATATGGAGACATGCACAAATAGGGAAGTAGGTCTTTTATAATAAAGGTAAAATTTTCCATAGAAGTGCACAGAAGATAGTATGGATAAAGGAGATAATTTACTTGCTACAAGTGTCCATTAAATTTACATTAAACTAATATTTTCTTCTCTGTTGAAAGAATATACAGAAATCCTTCAAACAGAAGCACAGACTGGTAGAAAAATGCAGAAAAAAAGAGCAGGTGACAGTGTATATACAGCCTTGGCTCACCTGGTGAAAGCAAACTGGAAAAGGAAGCACATAAATTACAGTTCCTGTGCATATAGATGTCTATGCCTGAAGGGTGGGACAGGATATCAAAGTTTCTGCTCTGACTGTCTTTGACCACAAGACAAGATACTTAAACCCACACACAAGGGCTTACATATATGTGTCTTCATTTTCAAGGAAGCTGAAATGTGGCTATGCAGTTCAGGGCTTACTGAAAATTTAGCACCTGAACAGGTTCTGTGCTTTACTTCATTTATTCACACTGTAAAATGTTGTTGAAAACATACTTACATGATTTAGTAAAAAAAAAAGGTTTTATTTTAAGTGAAGAATATGTTTTACCATTACAGATTCTTACTGTGTATTTTCTAAGACTTCTTAATGATGGTTTAAATATCTTAAACAAAGTGGTAGTCCAGATGCCTCAGTAACACGTTAACTGCTTTTGGATTCACTGTTATTGTCTGGCTAGACCTCAAAACAGTTTATGTAATACCAAAAGACACAGGCAATATCTTCCTAATTAGGAATCAAACTTGTTAGTCAGAGCTTCATGTTTTAATGGAAAATGTGAGTTTCAGTTCTTAAGAACTGGAATCTGGATTGATTCTGACACATAAGAAACAATGACCCATTCTCATGTAAGTTGTTCACTGCCACCGTCCTTCCCTGCCTTACCCTCTATTGCCTGAAGTAGTCATGCAATCAGACTGATGGCTTACCACTACAAGTAAGCAAAGCGTTCTAGCTGTAAAAAAAGAAAAAAATAAATGATGGGGGCTGATTAAGTTTGGGGGATTTTTTTTTTTTCCCTAGACATATAAATATTTGAAGAATGCAGATGTATTCTGGGATTATTTTCAAGGTCATGGAATAAAAAAGAAATTACACAAGAAAATAACTACATAATAAGCATGACACATGTTAACTTGGAAAGGTCTAGGAAGTCATCAAATCTCATGATTCCCCCAAATAAATATTATAGTACACTTCACACTTGTCTGACATAGTAAAGCCAAAATATTATGAGACACAATAATTTCAGTTACAGCTTATTTAACCTGAAATTAGTGGAAATTTGAGAACAGGTACTTGATGCAAACGTCACTTAAATTTATATGAAGCTAATAATTTCTCTGTTGAGAGAATAGACATAAATCCCTCAAACAGACACACATACTGGTAGACTGTCAGAAAAAGCAGATCACAGCCTTGAGTCACACGATGAAAGCAAACTGGAAAAGGAAATGCATAGGTTATAGCTCCTGTTCATATCAATCCCTATAGTTGTTCTACAGCTCCCACTGCACACAGTGGCTGCACACACTGCAGCTGTATTCTCTGCCTCTTCAATATAATTTTTCCCACAACAGTAGGTCAGCATCTCCCAGTGGGTTTCTGGGGATAACAAAAGCAGGGTGAAATTGTCTACAATGAATCACAGAATTGTCATGGTTGGAAAAGACTTCTAAGATCACTGAGTCCAACTGTCAACAAAAACAAACAAACAAACCACAAAAAAAACAAATAAACAAACAACTCAAAAAAAATGCACCAACCAACCAAAAAAAATACCTCACCATCCCAGCAGAGCAAGCTGTGAAGTGCCTCATCTATACATTTTTTGAATACCCCCAGGAATGGTGACTCCACCACCTCCATGGGCAGCCCATTCCAGCGCCTGACTATTTGTTCAATAAAGAAATTCTTCCTAATAGCCAACCTAAACCTCCCCTGGTGCCACTTCAGGCCATTTTCTCTTATCCTGTCATTGTTTACTTGAGAGAAGAGGCCACACCAACCTCACTACAACCTCCCTTCAGGTAGCTGTAGAGAGTGATAAGGTCTCCTCTCAGCCTCCTTTACTTCTGATTAAACAACCCCAGCTCCCTCAGCTGCTCCTCATCAGACTTACTCTCCAGACCCCTCACCAGCTTAGCTGCCCTTCTCTGAACTCACTCCATTACCTCAATGTCTTTCTCATGGTGAGGGGCCCCAACCTGAACACAGTACGCAAGCTTTAGCCTCACCAGTGCTGAGTACAGGGGCATAATCACTTCCCTAGTCCTGCTGGCCACACTATTTCTGGTACAAGTCAGGATGTCGTTGGCCTCCTTGGCCACTGGGACACACCACTGGCTCATGTTCAGCCAGCTCTCCACCAGCACCCCCAGGTGCTTTTCTGGCAAACATTCCAGCCACTCTTCCCCAGGCCTGTAGCATTGCCTGAGGTTGTTGTGATCAAAGTGCAGGACCTGGCTCTTGGTCTTGTTAAACCTCACACCATTGGCCTCAGCCCATTGAACCAACACGTACAGATCCCCCTACAGAGCCTTCGTACCCTCAAGCAGATAAACACTCCCAATGGGCTATATCCAAAGCCACAGCATTCACTTTGTCCACATCTGGAAGCTGAGCATTTGGAAGACATCCTGCTGTTAGGGCATAAACCCAGCTCAAATTTTTGATGGTGAAAGTATTTGCATGTGAGTCAGCTTCACAGAGCAGGGACACTCCCAAACCCTGCACTTCTGCTCGTTCTAGAAATACGCTAACGAAATCTCTTAACAACTACCCAGTTACATATTGTTTTTTTCATAATCATGTGCAGATGCTCACTAGCTTGTTATGATTTATATTAGCATAGTGATTGGAAGTCCCAGGCAACATGAAGGGCCTCTCATGGTAGATGACACACTAAAATGCACTATAAATCAAAACTCCTGCTCTGAAGAGCTAAATTAGGATTGAAATGCTGTGTTTCATGAAAGGAGACATCAAAAAACAGGTTTGTTGATGAAACTTCCACTCCAGAAGTGTACCTTGTCTCCAGAGAAGGAAAAAAAAGATGTGCTAAACCACTTCAAGTCACCCTCTGAACTGCTCCAGTAAAGACTGTGGTATGTAAGGCAGACAAAAACTAGTGACACTCTAATCATGATACTGCAATTTTGTCACTTCACCGGCTGATAAATATCAAATTCAGCTGTCCTCACATGAGAGGGTATGAAAGGGAAGGCGACCTCATTAGTTGTCTCACTTTCTTCTCCTTTCCTCATGAATTGAGGCTCAGAGCAGTACAGACTGATGAGCACAGTGGTTTTTCTGAAGACTCACAATAGTTAGAGACAATATTTTGAACCTAGATTTTAGAGTGACATCTCAGCTTTGTGGCAGAGAATCCAGCTACAGCATATGGTATACTCATAAATCAGTTGATGGAAATCTAAGTTCTGCTCTGGTTAGAATTATAAATAATATGAGGAAGTGCTGTGCATTGCTACAAACTACTGAGTATACTTGTATCAGCTCCATCTGGAATAGTTAATTTTCTTTATAGTAGCAGGTATGGGGCTGTGTTTTGGATTTGTGCTGAAAACACAGTACACAGAATTAAGGCCTTTTCTGCTTCTGACCCCACTCCACCAGCGAGGAGGGTGGGGGTGCACAAGAAGTAGGGAGGAGACACAGCCAAGACAGCTGACTTCAACTGACCAGAGATATTCCATACCATATGATATGCCCAGAAATAAAACCTGGGGTAAGAAGGGGGGAACATTTGGAGTGATGGTGTTTTGTCTTCCCAAATAACAGTTACACTTGATGGAGTGCGGCTTTCCTGGAGATGGCTGAACACCTGCCTGATGATGGGAGTAAGCGAATTAATTCCTTGTTTTGCTTTGCTTGGGTGTGCAGCTTTTGCTTTACCTATTGAACTGTCTTTTTCTCAACCCACAAGTTTTCTCACTTTTAGCTTTCCAGTTCTCTCCCCCATCCCACGGAGAGGGAATGAGCAAGTGGCTATGTGGGGTTGAACTGCTTACCGTAAACCACAATGCAATGTAACTAAACTCTTCAGCTCAAGGTCGTATTTCCTTTTCCTCAGGACACAATACAAAAAAGCCCCAGACAAACTAAACAAGAGCAGTAGGAGAAAAGGTGATGGGGTAAAGAAAGTCCTGTGTCTCAGGAGGAATATAATCGTGATTACAACAGCTTAAAAGAATTTTTCTCTAAATGGTGAAAACATTTTAATACTTTTTTTGTTCAACAAGGTGCATTGCAATGTCCTGTGCCTGGGGATGAACAACCCCAGGCACTAACAGATGGTGTGGGCCACCCAGCTAGAAAGCAGCTGGGCAGAAAGAGACCAGGGAGTCCTGTTGGACACCAGATTGACAGCAGGTCAAGGAAGGTGATCCTTCCTCTCTATTTGACACCGGTGAGGTTACACCTGGAGTGCTGTGTCCAGTTCTGAGTTCCTCAGTACAATAGAGACATGGACATACTGTAAAGAGTCCAACAAAG
This sequence comes from Chloroceryle amazona, assembly GCA_027560015.1. Taxonomy (NCBI): domain Eukaryota; kingdom Metazoa; phylum Chordata; class Aves; order Coraciiformes; family Cerylidae; genus Chloroceryle; species Chloroceryle amazona. The sequence continues at coordinate 58,685 of JANHFX010025248.1, forward strand.
GGCCACAAAGGTGATCAAGGGACTGGAGCATCTCACCTATGAGGAAAAGCTAAGAGAGCTGGGACTATTTAGGCTTCAGAAAAGAAGGGATCTTATCCATGTGCATAAACACCTGAAAGCTCAACTGCCACCAAAAGGGGTATTTCCACATTCCCCATGATCCTGCATCCCTCCATGGAGACAGGAGGTATGCTGGACCCTCACCCTGCTCAAGCCAGCAGCTACTAAAACAGCCAGGAGGCACAATGGTATAAATGGGACATGAGGGGACAACTCTTCCAGCAGCAGCCCAGAGGCAGGCTAACTTAAAGCAAGCCTCTGCATGACCTCAGATTACTTTTCTCCGTCGGCTATAGAGTAAGTTTAAAAATATAGTTCAGACTAAGCTGTCTACTAGACAGAAATGAATCTCTCCTGCTATATATCTCTTATGCTTGTTTAACATTTTTATCAGTGACATAGAAGCAGGATCGAGTGCACCATCAGCAAGTTTGCAGATGACACCAAGCTGAGTGATGCTGTCGATACACCAGAGGGACAGGATGTCATCCAGAGGGATCTGGACAAGCTGGAGAGGTGGGCCCAGGTGAACCTTATGAGGTTCAAGAAGAGCAAGTGCAGGGTCCTGCACCTGGGCCAGAACAATCCCCACTAGCAATACAAGTTTGGGGAAGGGGCAATAGAGAGCAGCCCTATAGAGAAGGACTTGGGGGTGCTGGTGGACGAGAAGCTGGACATGAGCAGCCAGGGTGTGCTTGCAGCCCAGAAGGCCAATCCCATCCTGGGCTGCAGCAAAAGAAG